>PVKU01008810.1:48557-69497 GCA_004027475.1 Anoura caudifer | reverse complement strand
GGGGAGGGCTGGGGCGGAGGGACGGGATGGGAGTAGAAAACAGAAGACTGTATAAGAACAACAATTAAAATAAAATTTAATTAAAAAAAATAATAATAAACTGCTTTTAGTAATCATATTGTTGCTGTTGGTGGTGGTGCCATTACTGTTATAAGCAGTGTAATGTATGTGTTAATATATGATGAAACAAATAGTAATTGTTATTTTAATCTTATTGTTCCTGGCAACGAAGTGAGGGGAAAAGGGAATACTGATACAAGAAAGAGAAATTAAAGAAAAACATCTTGTTGCTGAATTTGAATTAGAAAAAATAAGCAGTAACAATGAACACTTATAGCACCCATTATTAGGAAGGGGCTCCGTGGTAAAAGTGCAAATCTAGACCAGGGCAGGAAATGTAAAAGATGTCTGGAACATCTTGTAATAGTAAGTACAAGGAAGGTGTTAAAACTCACTTTATTTGGTCATGTCCCAAGGACACAGAAGCCTTATGAAGAGTTTTAATGACCAAAGATGGTACAATATACTAATCAATAAGGATGATATAATTTCAGTGGATTTAAACTCATTAAGTGTGTTTAAACACAGGAATTCCTGAAATTACTGAGATCTCAAAAGAACAATCAGTCCTTTTTGAAGGTAACTAGTGAACCAATTCATTATTTTAAAAATCATTATATGGAGGGAAATAATAATGTATCATGTTGGTCCTATAAAACTTGTACCCAGGGGTAACCAAACAGTAGATATGAGAAAGTTACTTTTACAAAATATTCCAGGTAATTAATAAAAAACAACAAAATTAAAACGCTGCCATTATTCTTCGGTCAGAAGAGTTGACTGTCAATGTCCTGCATAGAGTAATTACATCAATAATCCAGTTATCATTTATATTTAGCTATAACTAACTGTTTTAAATTGGAACAATAAATTGAATAAATGGTTCCTTGGGCTCCACAATTATTTGCCTTTCCTAGTTATGCTCGAAAGTTATACTATTCAACTTTACTTCTATTCCATAACCCAATGACATCAACATTGTAATTTTTAGGGAAGAATACCTTGATGTGAGAGTGAGAATTTTATACTACCTATATTAGTTTGCTAGTGCTACTAAAACAGTAGAGATTAAATGCTTAAACAATTATTTTACCATAGTTCTAGATACCAGAAATCCAATACAGTGTTAGCAAGTTTGGTTTCTTTCAAGACTTTTCCCTTGGCTTGCAGATGGCTGCCTTCACACAGTGTCCTCTGATGGTCTTTTATCTCTGTGTGAACATTCCTGGTGACTCTTTTGGTGTCTAAATTTCTTCTTCTTATAAAGATAATAAGGATTAGTAAGACTGGATTAGGGCCCACCCTAGAGGTCTCATTTTAACTTACTTGTGTCTTTAAAAGCTCCATTTCTACAGTCACCTCCCAAGGTTCTGGGAGTTAATGTTTAACATCTAAATTTTATAGGGACACAATTCAGTCCGTAACACTGTCAATTCAGCACACCAAAGGAAGATAATAATGTTAACATACACATTTCAATACCCAACCCATCAATATTTAGTAAAACAATGCATATGCTGAACATTAACATGATACTCCCTAAATCACCTCATTTATACTTCTAATCCACTCTGGGGAAGGGTGGATTAGAAGAGGCATTATAAGGGTCTAGTCAAGGAACATGTATGAATGACTCACGGACAAGGACAACAGGGTGGAGACTGACAAACCAGGGAAGAGCAACAGGGTAAGAATGGAAACTGTAATGGAAGAACAATAAAATTAAATAAAAAAACCCTCTATTTTTAGTTTTCCCTAAGACTTCTATCTTATTCAAAACAGGGAGAGATTGAGGGTAATTATCTTAGTGAAAAGGTGAGATAATGGAACCAAAATATGAAGAACTATCATTCATCTCTATATGTTTTGGCTTCTGCTAAGCTAATAGACCAGATATGAAATTGTTAAAATGTCTAGAAACTAAACTGTAATCTCATATTCTTTGTTCTACAATCTCCAGTGGAGGTCAAAATTTTAGAACTCACTGTATCTTAATTAGCCTTAAATTTTTAGAGTAAACTATCTGTTTCGTTGTTTGTTTCAGCTCTCATTTCAACAGGCATAATTAGCACTATTCTGTGCATAACACAACAACTGATAGATTAAAGACAATGATGACATCAGTCAGGAATATCGGAGAGATTTCTGGGAGAAGTGACCCTTACAAAAACTACATCTGAAGAGTTTGGTAGGAACTGATCAAGTAAAGAAATGAGGCAAATGAACCACTATGTGCAAAGAAACAGTGATGTGAACCAGCAGGGAATGTTAGGGAACTAAAAGTAGCCCAGTATTGACATAATGAAAAATGTGGAAAGCAATATGAGAAATAAGAGCTAGGAAGATGCCAGATTATTTCCAAATAATCATATTGTTTCATAAATAATATTATTCATAGAGGCTAAGTAGCTTGACCAAGAGCACAAAGCTAGTGAATGCAAAACCAAGATTTGTAACAAATTTAACTCCAAATAGTTTACTTAGCAGAGTGACCCAATTTTCCTAGGTTATTCCTGGTTTATAACGGTTGTCTCTACATTATTATTAACAGGGCCTTTTACTCTACAGATGCTCTGATTTGGAGGATACGTTCACCTTATCTCTTAAGCTACCATGCTATATTTTCCTAGGCCCAAGAAAATTACGGATGTTTTTATTAACTTCTCGTACTAATTAGTGAAATTAATTGCCAAAAGAGACAATGCTGACAAAAATAATCATACATTTGTAAATGTTTGGAGGTATCATCACTTTAACAAACAATATCTATTGTCTGCTTTCTTATATGCGCCCGACAGGGTACTAAACTGGCAACCTAGGCATGTGCCCTGATCAGGAATCGAACCCACGACATTTGGTTTATAAGAGGAAGCTCCAACCAACTGAATCACACTAGCTAGGGCTCACTCATTTACCTCTAATGACAATTTCTATAAAATTTCAGGTCTCTATAGTGGTATTTGGATAAAAGTAAACAGAGAACTGGCTTACTCTGCAATATCGAGATATCCACAGGAAGCAGCTGCATGTAGTGGTATCCAGCCTTCATTATCAGGTTGATTAATATTTGCTCCATTTTCTACCAGAAACTTCACCATATCAACATTGTCATCAATGCAAGCCTGAAAACACAAAAGATTACAAAAGATTTAAATTAGCACTTCCAATAATATACCAATGGAATAAAATTCCTATTTTGCAGTTTTTATAATATAAATGTTTTCTGTGGATTAGTCTGCTGCTATTTTGATTGTATACTGCCATCAAACAGGTCAATGTGTTAAGAATTTAAATTGCAGGAGTCCTTGCTTAGATACACATACAACAGTAGTGTACATGCCCAGACTATGCCAACACCACAAGGAAAACAAGTACATTTCATTAAAATGAAAATAATCAAAACTTTAAAATTAAGCACCAAAAATATCCTCTATAGCAATGGTTCCCAAAATGTGGTCTGCTGAGGGGGAGAGAGATCCTTTCGGGAAGCAGATATGGTCAAAACTATTTTCAAAATAATACTAAGATGATACGTCCCCTTTTTACTGTGCTGACTGACAAGTGCACTTGAGGTACAAAAGCACAAATGGTAAAACTATTTGCACCTTAGCACAAATTAAGACGGTAGCACACTCACACACACAAAATCCACAAACGAAAAACCCCTCTAACAGTCACTGTCTTCACTATGCACTTGATTTTTGTCAAAAGCTATTTTTATTTATGAATGTCCTTTAGAAAGCAGTAAAATTCATGAATTTTATTAAAATTTCACACTTAAATACACATCTTTTTAATATTCTGTGGAACAAGATAGGATTATGCATGAAACACTTATGAGTATGCTTATTACCCTGACTAAAAGCACTTGTGCGGCTAAGTTGCAAGCTGAACCTGCCATTTTTTCCATGCAATATAATTTTTACTTAAATGATAAACTACAGTTAGTCTAACTTGGATTTTTGGCAGAAATTTTCTCTTTCTTTTTTCAAACCTTCACCTGAGGATGTATTTATTGAATTTAGGGAGAGAGGAAGGGGAAGGAAAGGGGGCGGGGAGAGAGAGAAATAAAGAGGAACATCGTTCAGTTGCCTCGCATATGTGCCCTGATCAGGTACTAGACCCACAACCTTTTGGTGTACGGAACAACACTCCAACCAACTGAGCCACAGGCCAGGAAGAAATTTTCTTGAAAATGAAAAAAAGTAAGCCTGTCATTTCAAGAATAACAACTAACAGTATTTGTGGCCAATGATAAATTCAAGCTTTCAATAGGAGCAAAATAATTAGTTATTTTGATTTAAAAGTTGTTAATTATGTAACATGGGTAAAGTAGTGCTATTTTGAAATGAATTAATAAATACTTAAGATCCTCAGTTTTAACTCTAGTATTTTAAAAATTAATACATACCATCTACAGAAACAAAAGCTCTTTTCAATAATTTTTGAGAGTACAAAGGGGTCCTGAGATGAAAAAGTTTGAGAACCTCAGCCTATAGTAAATAAGGGAACTTTCATCAATCTTTACTTTGTGTTAAGTAGTATAAGAGGTCCTTTTTCTATTTTACTGATTTATATGCATTACCTCACCAAAAAACCCTCATAAGAACAAGAATTTTGCTGCATCCCCACAGCACCATATATAATTCTTGGTGCATAGCAGAGGCTCAATAAATGAGTGAATGAACAGGAACATGAAGATTCAAAGAGATTAAGTAGTTTGAATAAGCCACACAGGGAAACTACAGACCTGAGATGGTCACATACATGTTCAGATTCCAAAAAAGCTCTTTCCACACTGCTTGCCACAGATGTTCCCAGTTGATCAATATGTTTCTCATTTATCTGTAGTCTCTGCAATGGGCTATCATACATTGCAGGCATGTACATAAGTTTTTGTTGTATAAATAAAAAACCAATTTTTCTTTACCAAAGAAGCAATTAGTATTTTCTTAGATGGTGTCAAAGAAAGCACTAAGGACAAAGTATTTTATATCTGAAGTCAAAAAGCACTGACTGGGAATCAAAACTTCTGTCTCTCGGCTTTAGTTCTGACTCTGCCAAAAAATGTGTGGCTATGGACAAGTAATTTTTGGACTTTGATGTCCTTATCTTTCAGGTGGAAGGAAGAACTTAAAATTCCCTAACAAGTTTAACATGATATATCCACAATTCTTCCTCTTAAAACAAGTTATAAGCAACCTTTAAGTATACAGTGCTTAGGAAAAGAATGGTGTTTTTCAAAGAACAGTTCTTAAAAAATGAGTAGAAGAGATTTGAGAACCATAGCTATCTAATAATGAAAGAAGAAATCACAATTTTATTGTATTAGAAAGTAGTTTATGTTATTTGAGATACCTAATGATTCACAGTGGCTTGAAATAATAGACTTATTTGTAAGCTAACCATTAATTTTATCAAGAAAAGATACTCAATTCTATTCTCCTTTTCTGTCAACCTCTTTTAATTCCTATAGGCTGGCTCCAAGCAGTATTCTGATTTTTATCATCAATATAAAAAATATAAAAATCTATTCAATAAATGTATCTAATATAAAAACGGTTGTTGATTTTTCAAAACTGGAGAATATCAAGCAAACAAGAAATGACTTTTTATAAATGGACATGAGAAAATGTTCACAATATGTTCACAAGTTTTTAAGAGGATACAAAACAAGTTGCCTAATGAGTCCAATTTTACTAAAAATATGTACACAAATCAATTAGAAGAATATATACTACAGGTTAACAGTAATTATCATTGATGGTGAGACTGAATAATTTTTATTTTCTTCTTTACATTTTCTGTAATATGAACAAACAACCAAATTGCTACTGAAAGTATAAAATTAATTTAACCCCTTCAGAAAAGCATTCAAAAGCATCTACTAAAGTTTATGTAATTGATAAATAAATAGTATGGGGTGTACATGTGTGCACACAGAGGGGGCAGGGGAGAGTCTATTCATATGTAATAGATTCCTATGCATCAAGGAAAAAAAGAACATTAAACTTAAAGAACAAACTACTGCTACCTACCTTCAACAACATGGATGACCCTCACTGACATAGAGATGAGTGCAAAAGGGCAGAAACAAAGGATACATACTGTAGGTTTCCAGTCAAAGCTAATCCCTGGTGGTAGAGATCAGAATCATAGTTAAATTTATGGGGAAATGATGGGAGGGGCATGAGGAAGCTTTCTGGAAGATTGGAAATGTTTCTATGTGTCTGATTTTTTTTACATATATAAAAATGTATGAGACTGTACACTTAAAGCTCTGTTTTATGTAAATTATACAATTTAAAAAGTAAAAAAAGGCTACTATGTATTACCTCCAGTATAAGACATTTATTTTTTTCTAAACTGTACATGCTAAAGTGTATTCCTTTAATTTCTATCCCCTGACTCCTGAAGCTCCATATATCAAATGGAATTCTTTCAACTGAGAATCTTTAAATATTAGGAAAATTTTTTTCCGCTAATAATTCTCACATTTTTTAAGGTTAAATATCCCTAATTTCTTTAGCTACTTTCATATTATACAATATATGCTAAAAACTATATATGCCAAGTCCCTCGGAATGGAGTGGTAAAGATCACATTAGAATATAGGAAACTAGTCCATAAATAACAATAATTTTAGGTATAATGGCATAATAGCAGAGAATAGAAATTTCTAGATATCAGTGGGGACATCAAAGAGATATTCTTATAACTAGGATGGTTCACACAGATCTACATATTTGGGCAAGGATTTGATGATTACATAGGAGTCGCTGACTTAGAAAGTCAACTTGAGATATAAACTAATTAAAAAACTGAAGTATATAAAATGTGTTTTTATATTAATGGGGGACTATTATCTTTCTTAGGAAGTTAAGTTCAGGGATGAACTTTGTTCCCCACACATTTTAAGGAAAAAGTTAAGAAGTATAATAATAAAAAGTTGAATAAAGAAGCTATTCAATGCTGGCTCAAAGTGGAGAGAGTCCATGGCTTAAAGACAGATTTTAGGTGGGGCATGAATATGTATCTTAAAAAGTCATTAAATTTCTTTCCTAGAAAAGATAAAAACAAATGTATTTAGCAACTATGGAATTCAACTGAGTAAAAAAAAAATCACAATTACAAACTTAACAGCATTTGAAATATATTCTAATACTGTTATATTCCTTTTCACAAAAGTGGTTTGGTTAAAGTACAAACTCTAGAGCCAGACTAGGATTAATCCAATTCTGCAATTTACTAGATGAGTGTTACTGGGTGAAATGCTTAGAATTCTGTGTGCCACCGTTTGCTCTGGAAAAGAGTAACTGTACCTACCTCAAAAGTCTACTATGAGAAATACATGAATTAATACATAAAGAACTTAAAAAGTAATACCTGTCAAACAGTGTTACTATGTTTGTATCAGTACATAAGCCTTGTGCTACATCAGCCACTTAAATTTCTTTTTTATATTCTTGTAAATCTATAAATTTTAAAACAAAATTAAATGGTGGAGAGTTGTCATATATTCCTTTTAGTACCACTACTTTTGGTAAAAGTCCCATCTACCAATAATTTCTAAGAGGATAATTACATTTTACTCTTAAAAAATCTTAGGTATTCTAAACCTCCTTCAAACACACTTAGATAAGCTCACTCATATAAATTATATACAACACAGGAGAGTAAAGCAAAAGAAATGATTTAGCTGTATAAATCTAATTATAGCAACTTAAGTGAAAATGTGATTTCAGGGAATTAGTTGAAATGCTTACAGTCAGTGTCTAATCATTACTAATGCAGTTAATTACTGATAAATAGACAAATTAACTTGAATATAAACTTCTCTAAATCAATTTCTACTTCCTTAAAACAACCCTTTACCACTCCTTAGTGAGGAAAATTAAGTTCTGTTCAACTGGTGGGAATAGAAATTTGTAGATAATACTAGAAAATTGCCCATGCAATAATATACATTCTGAGCTGAACTGAAGATATCCAAGCAATTTTTGTTTTAAAGAAAATGGAATTTGGACATATCAAAGGAAGAATCATAAGCATGGTTTATAAAAGAAAAACAATGAAAAACTCCAAACAGTATTCTAATACTAAATAATAAAAAACAAACACCTTGGTCTTGCATTAAAACTGGCCAATAAAAGAGCATGTATAATCTTAGGAGGTCATCTGTCAATCATACTTAGTTATAAAAACAGCTAACAAGTTCAGTACTGCATTTAAGTTTAATTAATTTTTTGCCTTTCCACTCTTATCATATAAACAAGTAGGAAATCTGATGTAAAAATAAAAACCCATCCTTATAATAAATCATATATTCAAATAATGAAATTATGGAAAAATAAATTCAAAATAGATCATACACAATTCTTCATTTAGATTAAGAAAAGTTCAGACTTACATATACAGAGTATCCTAAAAAATATGTATGTAAGACACTACATATTTGTGGAAAGAATAAACTAAACACAGCAAATAGACTATATAAAAAAATATCTGAAAAAACATTTGAGATTTAAAAAACAAGAATGAAAGTTTCTAGGTTAAAAGTAATCTAAGTACTGCTTAAACATTCGTACTTCACCCATTAAGCACTGAGTACTTGAATGAGAACACCAAAAACTGAAAACCACATTCAAATATTAAAGTTTGCCTTATCTACTCTTACTACAGAGCACTGTTATTTCCTTTGATAAACATATAAATATAGCACTAAGTTAAACCTTGCTCTTTAGAGGCCATATATACTAATAAGAAAATAATTAAGTTTCAGGGGATGAAATAAAAGCATCTGCTTACTAATTTATTCCATTAAATTAAAAAAAAAACAGGTTATAGGAGTATGCAATATATAATTCTTCCCATTGATATGCCTAATCAAGAGTATGGAAGAATATACCAAAATATATATTAACAGAAGTCAAAATTACTGAGTTATTTTTCCAAAAGCTTATCTATACTGGAGACATAAAATTTTTATGGTTTTCCAAAATAAATCAAAGGTTCATATAGTTGTTAACTATCTAATTGTCTTTTAAAAGATTTTATTTATTTATTTTTAGAGAAAGGGGAAGGGAAGGAGAAAGAGAAGGAGAGAAACAGCAATGTGTGGTTGCCTCTCAAGTGTCCCTACTGGGGATCTGGCCCACAACCCAGGCACATACCCTCACTGGGAACCAAACCGGCAACCCTTTGGTTTGCAGGCTGGTGCTCAATCCATTAAGCCACACCAGCCAGGGCTGTTTCTTGATGAATGTTCAGCAAAATATGTGGCCAATAAAGATATCTGTTTATTAATAAATTTGACAAGTATTGAGTGCCCACTAAAGCCAGCCACTGTGCCAGTTCCTAGGAAAATACTGGTAAAGGATATAGACCAGATTTCTGCACTTACAGAGCTATGTGAGTGCAGAAATATAGCAGGCAAGACATGTAACTAAACGAACAATAACAAAATGAGGTAGGATAAGTGATATGTACATAAGTAGAGTACTGAACCTAGCTAGATTTGGGAGAAACAGAGGAGAAATCAGAATCTCTGAGGGTGGCCCCCAGAAATTACCACTCTTAAAAAAGTCCCTTTTTTAAAAGTTCCTAATTTACAAAAAACACACTAGACTGAGAACCACTGATAACCATGATTATTAAAGCAAAAAAAAAAAAAAAAAGGACAAGGCATAAGCAGCACATGTAAAACATGATAAGAAAAAGCATGTATCAAACCTGAGGGACCATGACTATTTGAGAAAGGGGAGGAGACAAAACAAAACAACAACAAAAAGTAGTAAGTATGCAGAAATACAGATAGAGAAAACAACGTGGAAGAAAATACAACCTGACAAACCAAAGGAAATGAGTCACATTTTGGCTATGCGTAACAACATATTGAATAAAACATAAGATCAAAATTATTACACTCTTAAGAATTAAATCTAGCCAATAAAAAGAACAAAATAAATTCAGAAATCAAGACAGGATGGTCAAAAACTCACAATGATTCGAGAAGAATGTAAACATTATAAATTCTAGCAAGGGAGAAATATTAATATGGCTAAAATGAGATGAGGGGAAAAAAAGAGCAAAAATGTATGTGCTGATTTCCTAATCTTTCCTAGAATGTAAATTGGAGTGTACTTTAAAAAAACCTATTGCAATGTATTTGTAGCTTATAAATCTTTAAACAAATATTTAGGGAAATACTCTCTAGTTGTTAAAAAAAAACAAACCCCAAAACCAACAATAACAAACTAAAATTTAACCATTACTCTATTCTTCTGTCCCCCCCTTCTGGCAAATTAAACATATTCTAATTAAAAGTTATGTAATATGTATCCTTTTAAATAAATGTTTAAGGATTTGCATAAAGAGATTCTGAAATGATACTCCCTAAATGAATGATGGCTAGTTATGGATAGTCAGCATCCATGAAGCAACTATTATTATTACTTTATCATATAGCACAGTGCTTAGCTCAAATTTTAAAAAGAGCCAAACCCTACCTGCAATAAACTCAGTCTAATCAGAAATAAACCTTTATGTAGATAAAACTACAAAAATGATATAACCTCTCTAATCTCTATTTACATAATACATAATGTTAAATTTTAAGGAAACTTAGATGTGTGTGTATAACTTGAAACTAAGGAAAAAGGTGAGGGGTTTGGGAAGAAAAAGACAATTTTTTTGGTCACACCGTGGTATGAATAGGAGGAACAAAAACAGAATAGAACTATATTCCTGCATCCATTTCAGAAAGAAAAGAATAAAGATATGTCTAATGGAGGCTGAGAACCTGGTAGTTGTTCTGCTATATTCAGGTATGCTTCAGCAAAAAAAAATGTCAGGATTAAGTTAAATGTATATAGTCCTGGGGAAGGAAATTGGAAAAAATAATCTCATTTGGTTATTTTAACCAAATATTATTTTCCATTTTAGACTACTAAGCTATTCTGCATTTCAAGGACAACTGATGGAGAAATTAAGGAAGAATAAGTTAACACCTCAAGTCACAAAATAAGAGGTACACCAAACATTTGGATGGAAAGCAGAGGGGAAAAACAAAGAAGCTAAGATATAATTATTTCTCCCTTTCTTACTGTTCAACAAAACACTTGAAAATTAAACAGTTTCTAGTAAGAAGGGCACAGTAAATAGGAACCAACTGTTAAGTATTTACTACTAATGTGAACTGAGATATGTAAAATACCATAAAAATTATTTTATTTTAGTTTGCTGCTTGTGGTGGCCTCTAGTAAGGCAATGATCCCTGCCTCCTGGCAGTCACACTCTTGTGTAAACTCCTCTGCTTGAGTGTGGGAGTTTACACAAGAGAGTTTACCAAACAACGTGCTTCTAACAGATTAAATGAGGAATAGAAGTGATGGGGTCAGATTAGATTATAAAAAGATTATAGCTTTCATTTTGGCATGTACTTCCTCTTGCCCTCTCTCTGGGATCACTCACAACCTGGGTGAACTCAAATGCCACACCCAGAGACAGTCATGTTGAGAGGCCCTTGTGGCGAGGAAGCAAGGTCTGTCAATAATAACCACAGGAGTGAGCTTTGAAGCCCCCTTAGTTAAACCTTCAGATGTGACCACAGTCCAAGCCAACAGCTTGAGGGCAATCTCATGTGAGACAATTTCATGTAAACCAAAAACACCTAGCTAAGCCACATCCAAATCCCTGAACCACAGAAAAATGTGAGATAATAAATGTTGAGTATTTTAAGTTTAGGGGTAATTTGTTACACTGCAATAAGTAATGGTTACATTGCTAAACTTTGAATGTAGAAAGCATTTATTTATATCAATTTTCATTGCTTTAGCCTGCATGTATCCAAACATCGTGTTCCCTTCTCTACTTTATCTGTCTTTTCTCCAGTATTTCAACTCCCCTTAAATGTCATCAGTTGCTCCTTTTATCTAAAGAGTTATCTGAATTTAAACCTCTCTCTACATTTTCACAAATTTAAAGCTCTAACACTGAACCATCCTCTATTTCTTGAAATTCCAAAACCTGAAATTATAACTTCAGAACAATTACTTGATAACATGCCAGTACTAGTGCTTGATGAGTGAAAAGGTACAAAAAAAACAACCAATTAACTAATACATAATAAAAATTATTATTCTTTCACTATTTACTTTTAGAAGGGAGGGTATACGAATAGCAATTATACTATCTTTTGCATCATGGGAAAGGGAAATGTATAATTTCATATTGCATAACACATTCATTTAATCGCCATCCCTAAATGGTTATAAAAAGATGTCAGTGCTTTTATATTTACAAATAATTTATCAGAAATATTTACTGCAATACTTCCAATTGTTTCCATAAAATTACTGATCTAGAAGTTAATAAATGGTCTTCAACACAAAGGTTTTTAAAAACAATTAAATTTAGGAAATACTGGAATAAAAGTTTTACTTGCAGAACTTATCATCAAATCCCTTTCCCACTAACATCTATTTTTATTACCAAAATTAATTTTTTGTTCAAGTTGAGGCACACAACCTAGTAACCACTGTTCCATATATACAACCTATCTGTAATATAATAAATGTGTGTACCACTGCACTGTAAATTAAATTCTAAGTCTCAGATACAGATAACTGATAATGAATTAATTTCAAAATTTTATACTGTTTTTAACCTTTGGGGGAAATCTCTGTATGCAGATTTTAAGCACCAATAACTACAGATAATCGATAATAAATTAATAAATTTCAAATTTTTGTACTATTTTTCACTTTTATGGGGGAAACTTTGTATGTAGATTTTATGAAACAATAACTACTAGATCCAAGAAACTTCTTTTAGGATGGTTCACCAGCTATCTAAAAGACATTGGAAAATGGGGATATCTGTAATAGCATCAACAGTTGAAAAAAAAGACAATGATAAACTTCACCAAGCAGCTAAAAAAAAATAATAATAATAATCAATGGGCCACCTTGATGAGAAAGGAAACTATGTATCTCAAGGCTTCTTCCGGTCCTGTTTCATAACAATGTTTGAGATTTCATTAATTAAGCAAGAAAAATAATTAAGGCAGCAAGATTTTATGTAGCTGAAACCAACTTCCAACACAACTTCATTCCATTGAAGCCTTAGCCCCGCGGTGCTCTCCAAAATTGGAGACATAGAATTTGGAGTGGCGAACTCACACTTTAGTGTACAGATGATATGTTGTGGAATTGTGCACCTGAAGCCTGTATAACTTTGTTAGCCAATGTTACCCCAATAAATTCAATAAGGAAAAAACATGGAGACATAGTTTGAAAGCTGAAATAACAAAAACAAATGAATGAATGAATGAATTAGAAAAGAAAAGATTTTGACACACATTTCTGCCAGAAAGAAAGGGGCTACAAAATTCTGCTGAAACAGACATGACAAATGAAGGGTCTTCAGATAAAACTAAACCCAACGCTAAAAACCATACAAAAAGCACATTCTAGCTCTTTCACACACAAAAAAAGCAGGTTGGCGAGAGGAGAGGGTTGAATCCAATTGCCAAGAAAAAGTAACCTGATAATAAAATTTCAATTCTTTTTGATCATAAGATTTAAGTAAGTTAGTTTGGGACTTTATAACTTCTCTGGAAGAGGACAAAAGAGTACCTCTGAATAATAGCTGAAGCTGTGATGGACCCTACAGACTGCTCCTCAACTTAGTCTTCTTTCAACCTCCTTACTAGAGTTAAATCATTCTCTCCTTCCATTTTCTGTAATATTATGAACATATTTACCCTAATACACTTAAAATATTGTATTATAATTTCTACCAATATGCACTATCTGTGCATTCATTTCCTTTTCCTTTTGCCTCCACTATTCTATGGGCTCTCAAAGGCAAGGACCCCATTATGTATTCATAACAATATCCAGAATACAAATGGCAGTAATCAAATGTTGAATGGAGGAACCTATAAGTATGATTTTAGCTTCACTAGTAGGACTCAGGAATAGGCTGCTAATTCTTTGTCTCCTGTAGACGACAATATTAGAGAAACCAATTTTTCTATGTCATATCTGACTGACTACAGCAGGATGAATAAGTTATGGAACATTATGCAATCTTTGTGTTGGGGAATAATACATAAAAATTTTTTATGTATTATTCTTTTTCTACATAAAAATGTATATTTATACTAAGAAATTTAATACCTACAAAATATTAAACTTTCTACCATTTAACTATTTGTTAAATGTACAAATGTATGATACTCATGATCACTCAAAACATCACATTCTTGCCCTAGCCAGTGTGGTTCAGTTTGTTGGAGTGTCACCTGTAAACTGAAAGATCATGGGTTCGGCCAGGAAACATACCTAGGTTGCATGTTTGGTCCCGTCGGGCACTATAGGAGGCAACCAATTAATGATTCTCTCTCACACTGGTGTTTCTTTCCTTTCCTCTTCCCTTCCCCTCTCTCTAAAATCAATAAGCATGTCCTTGGATAAGGATCTAAAAAAAAGTGGTTAGGAAAAAAAACCACATTCTTCACAGCAAAAAATGACCAGAGCTGAAAAGATCATACCAGTGTGGAAATACGCTTGTTTTAGCAGCCCTTCGCTGGCTGGCTATCACTGCGATTCTTAAATGTTCACCTTTTTCATCTGTGCCACCTGACAAGGCAGCAGGAGTTCCAAGGTAGGAAAGACTGCAAGCAAATCATTTCACTTTCACTTTCTTTAACACCTGCCATTAATGAAACCTACAATTCCATTGTACCACATGCAGATAAGATCCCCTCCTTTCCTGCATAAAATAAACCAGAATTGTCTCTAAGTTTCCTTTTTTAAAAAACCAAATTATATAACCAACAGCAAAAGCAATCTAGCATAAAACTACTGCCACAAAAGGAATTCCTTCCACAAGACTGACTGACTCCCAATGCACATGAAGTTCTTAGTAATTTAGCTACTGTGGTAATAAAGGCAGCCAAGAGAAGAACATTGAAGACAAAGTGAAAGCCAGCTACCCTGTTCTCTCTTTTTTGGAGTGGTGCCTTGCATTTCACTGAAAGTCTAAAAGCTAAGTCTTGACCATATAAGGCCTTGGGATTCCCATGGATGGAAACGCCTAGAGAGCAAGCAGTCAAATCTAATAATCTTACGATACATGGAACACTGGTACTAAACTACCATGAGAGGTTTTTTTAAAAAATTCTAGCTTCACTTAAATATATTCTCACAGATAATCTCAGTGTTCCTGAAAATATTATGATCAAATCCACAAAGTTAAAATATAAAAGAAGAGTATATATTAATCACTGAAATTTCCTTAAAACAAAACCACAAACAACCTTTGATGGAAATCTTCCTCAAGTGAGTTACACATTCCTTCATCATTTTAAACAAGTACAAAAGGTAATTTAACTTTCCTCCATTAACTCATTATGGTATAAACTATTAAACTCTGATGTCCTTGTCACCAATAGTTTATATAGCTAAAATAATACCTAAAATGCTTTTTGGGAATATTTGCTTTAATAGGTTTTTGGCCCTATCTCTTGCTTTTATCAATCACCTCTTTCAACTATCTGACAGCTTCTTCTTTAATGAAAGTTAAAATCTTCATTTTAATTAGTAGCTCTTAATTTTGACAAACAAAAAAAAATTGAGCCTAAAATAAAAGTACATAAAAACTATGTGAGGACTTCTCCCAAGTAAATGAAAGCCCTTAGCTTAAGTCTGCAATGTATGTTTCAATCCTATGAGTACTGCTTATTTTCCAGTGATTTTTTTTTTTTTGGTTATAAGGTTTCCATTATGAGGAAATATTAGAGAAATTATGCCCTGTAAAATGTAGAGGGCTGACCTATACCCAAGCAACATCAAAATTGACAACTGTTGAAAAAAAGCAAACAAATATAACTGGCAATGTTTTCTGTGCATGGGAATGATTAAGAAGAACAACCATGTGAAGTAACCAATACTAACTATTTCAGGGCTCTTGGAAAAAATAGTTGTGACCCTAGGAAAATAAGCAAAAACACTGAAATAACAGTTCACTTTTATATTATTTATATTTTACTTACAGCTTTGCATGCTGATGTCTTTAGAATAAAAAAGTATTAATAACTTACTCTGTGATTTAATTTTCAAACACTAAATAACACTAAAAGGGAAAGCAGAAGTTCATTTTATAGAATTTAGCAATGTGTAAAGCTCAAGGGAATAGTCACATCTAATACAGATGGAAATTTTTTGTTACAACTGTTTCATATTAGTAAAAGAACAGAATAAATGACATGGAGACAAACCTCAAAGCTCCATTTTATGACAATAATAAACTTCCTCTTCAGAAGAACATCTTTAGAAGAACAAAAACTATTTCTGGACTTTAATGCCTCTCACCAGCACTGCTACATTGTTCAGATCTTTTCAACAATTACTTAACATCTATCACTTACTAGGTATAATACACTGGGCATATAAAGATGAATCATGATTGATACAGATCCTTATGAAATCTATGATTTTAATTGGGAGCTAAATGGGAAATAAGATCTTTATTTAATATGTCAAGTACTACATTTTGTACAAGGTCAAAGGATAGGAATAGCCTAGGAAGGATTCAGGGCACCTAAGAGAAACCTAATCTTTGTCTTTAAGGATAAAAAGAGGTGAACACTAAAATAATTTTCTTAAAAGGGTGGGAAAGTAGCAATATATCAGATAGAGGGCACTGGTATTGCTGAAGGATCATGTAAGTATAAGAAGAGATGGAAGGTGATTATGGAAAAATAAGAGATGAGAGGGGGAAGATTGTGGCTGGCTTTATAAACCAGGCCAAGGAGACTGACTGCTGTTGCACAACAGTATTTGTCAAATATGAATAATATAAGGGATGCTTCTAAAAAGAAAAAAAAATTCCCACAGATTTCCCTAAAATTGACTGAAATTTTATTTGTCATAGCTATTTAAATAGCTACCAATGAAAACATAGGCCTTTACACATGTTTTAGTACATGTATAAATCAAAACAAATTTATAAATTTTCTTACTTTTTAAATTTTAATTGTTGTGCTTGTATAGTTTTCCATTTTTTCTTTAGTTTGTATCAATAAAGGAGTCTGTGATTCTCATTTGTCTGGGAACTGACCCTCACCCATTACCATGATATTTTCATTAAATTCATCTTAGTGTTTCCTCATTTGTCTATGACAGTTAAATTTATTATATTTGGTACTGATTCCAACAGAAATGCAAATGTAAGCAACTGAAACTAAGAAGAAGCACACATTGTAAGACTGTCATTCATTCATCTGTCTACCTGTGTAGCTACTTATGCTTACATATTTTAGATTATCTTCATAATTAAAACTAAAGAATTAAAACATTCTTGCTGAAATTGAAATTAACAAAGTTTTAAGACTCCTAAATTTTCTGGCTTATGTGATTAGGGGGAGGATAATGCCATCACTTCCAAATGCATCACCTCTAAGATCCAAGAACTCTGAAATTCCCAGAGGAAAGCACAATATCCCATCCTCCATCTCTTTCTTCCTCTTTGACCGAATCTTTTTGTTCTGATTTTGAATTCCTGATTCTTGACCCCTTCCAATTCTTCCCAGTCTATCATTCACAGGCTTTTCTTGCCTGCTCTGTTCTTCAACTATCCATTCACCACCCCAGAATCCTTTGTATCTCCTGCCAACCTGTAGGGCTGAGTAATAACATCCATTTGCTCTCTGTGCTGTGTTATGTAGATGCTGTCAAACAATGCTAGAAAAACCATGAAACCAGGTTGGTTTGGTCCACTATAATTTCACCCTAATCTCACTGTAGTATTCCACTAACAGATTATTCTTAAATGTCTTTTGCCTGAATTCCTATAACATTGTATTTACCATTCCACATCTCCTTTAGTCTCCTTAAGATCCCATTGATATTAAGTCCTACTGCTCCACAATGCTACTTAGGATAAATACCAAATAGCTATATACTCTTACATCATCAAGAAAACTGAAATGATCAATGGTAACTTTCTAAGAATTTCACTCTTTCCACATTGAAGTTTTTATATCTTCATATCCCACACGTCTTCATTTCCTTAGGTTTAGAGGAAGAAATCTACATTCCTAAAAAAATTCCTAATGACTTCCCACACAAATGTCTCTCTGGTTTTCTATGTTCATGTCTCAACATTTTACCCTATGCTTTAGCCAAAGTGAAATACTCACTAGTCTAATTCTTATCCTGGTATTTCTCCTAATGTTGCTCCTTCCTCCTATAGTGCTTTCCCTATACCTCTGCCTAAACCCCAGCCGCCCTCCAAAAAATCCTTTACATCCTAAAAACTACATAAAACATAAAAATACTTCCTTATACTACCATCCACATGGAATATTCCCTTCTTTTACTCCATATTTTATTATAAAAATATTCAAACAGCAAAACTGAAAGAATTTTATTGTAAATACCTATATATCCTCCATCTAGATTCTACGTTACTATTAACATGTCACTACTTGCGCTTTGACACATATCTACCTTGTCATTCTTTATGTGTCTATTAATCTATCTACTTTGAAATATATCAAAGACATAAAACCATAGAAATTAGTATTAGTAAATTATCTCCCTAAATACTTTAGCACGTGTATCATTGAGTTCAGTATTTGTTTAGTTTTTATATAATGACCCCCCTCCCAGAAGTAACCACTATTCTGGGGTTTCTTTTCCTCCACCATAAAACTAAGATGTGGCCATTCTAAAATTCATGTAAGGGGAATCTAGAGCAGATCCTGATTTTGGGAAAGACATCTTTAAGCAAAATATTTATGAGATTCATTCATAAATAGTGGAGGCTATCAGTAGGTTGTCTCTTTTTACTTTTTTGCCTAATTTATTCATTTCCCTTCTAATAAACACCTGGGCTGTTTTCAGTTTTCAACCATTAATAATAAAGCTGCTATGAACATTCTGGTACAAGTCTTTTAAGAACACGTGTTTTCCTTTCTCTCGGGTAAACATTAGGAATGGAACTTGTGGGCAGGTATACATTTATTTTTACAAGAAAATGATAAACATGTTCCCAAAGTATTTGTGGAAAAATTTATATCACCACCACCAATGACAGTTCCAATACACACATGTGTGCCAACATTTGATGATCTTCGTTTTCTTTAATTTACCCACTGACTGGTGTAACATTACCCTTTGTGAATATAATTGGCATTGGGATGCACCTTTCATTTTGTTCTGTAAGGTATTACTTATGGGTGCCTTGATTTACCTCTATTAGACTACATACTTCTTGAAGTTACAAATTTGTGTTTGCCCCTTTTCTCCCACAATGTTTATATCAGAGTGCTATCTACTGGAACAATAAATATCAGCTTAATGTATTTTGCTGGTATATAACATACACCCATGTTTTTGTGCATATTATACATGGGACTGTTATGCCCATGGTATGTAATCATTATACCCACATATAATGCACATTCTTACTTTCCACTAAAAAATTTGTGCCAAAGTGTACATTATACATGTCAAAACACAGTTAATAAAGTGCTTATTAAAATTTACTTACCCTTCCTATTCTGGTTAAGCCATTAAAAAAAATATCCAAAAGGCACATCTGTGAAATGAGGCTACCAGACAATCAAGGGTTGGTAAATACCCTCCAATTTATTCCTTTCAGATACAGATTTTGGTTCCTTTGTGGGATTTAAAATATTTCCTAAAGTGTATCTGGAATGGTAATTCCCTTTAACTTAAGTACAGATTATGACTTCAGGAAGCATACTCAATGAATTTTAAAGAAAGGAAAAGGTTCCTGTACAGTCACCACAAATGAATCAAATCAAGCCAGCAGTCAATGAGATGTCCTATACCATAACACAGAATGATAAAGAAAAATACCATAATACAGAAATTGCCCACCTATCAAAAATCTTAATTTAACTCACTTGTTTATCTATGTATCAAATAAATTAGGGATAACAATTTCCAAATGTTCACTTCTATTCAAAACCCTAAGATTGAAGTCTTTACAACACATGATTATAAAGAAAATTCTTCATATTATTAACCATTTTCTGAATGTCTGGCAATCAGTATCCTAGGTAATGTGTTAGATGCTACGGCTCCAAAGACAAAACGAAGGAATTTATATTTTAGTGGAAGAGACAGTTAAGTAAATTAAAAATTACAGAACTCTTACAGTAACATGCAAGAGTTCCAGGACAACACGTAAGAGAACTCTAGATCAGGAGTAAGTTAGGATTAGTTTCTTGGCAAAAGTGACTACATGAAATACCTAATCACATGAGCCAGAAAAAATAGGGTTATCCCTGGAGGAGAAACTCAGTAGTAATCATGCTCAAGAGCCAGCTTTCTCTAGATCAACTGATCCTCTTCAGAGGGGTTCCTATTAATACTGAAGGGTAACTGAAAGACATCTGGGTTTTTCACAAGACAGCTAAAAAGCATCTGATTTGTTTTCAATTCTTGATGATTATAAATAAAGCCACTATAAAAATTTACATTTTTTGTGTGTGACTGTATGTTTTCATTTCTCTTGAAGAGGCAAAAAAGCAAGCTTTTTTAAACTTGCTCCCTTTTGGCAGTCATTACCAAACAACAACAACAACAACTCTGTAAAAGATAACTGCATAGCTTCCTTAAAGGTAAATATTACCATGCAGTAAATACTAACAGTTACTAACTGAATGTGCAAAAAAAAAAAAAAAAAAAAAAAAAAAAAAAAAAAAAAAAAAAAAAAAAAAAAAAAAAAAAAAAAAAAAAAAAAAAAAAAAAAAAAAAAAAAAAAAAAAAAAAAAAAAAAAAAAAAAAAAAAAAAAAAAAAAAAAAAAAAAAAAAAAAAAAAAAAAAAAAAAAAAAAAAA
>PVKU01008810.1:14663-48457 GCA_004027475.1 Anoura caudifer | reverse complement strand
TAAGGTCCAAAGAGAAGCTACTGAATTTTTCTTTTTTAAAAATTAAAATTATTGGGGTGACACTGATAAATAACATTACATGAATTTCAAGTATACAATTCTAATATATATCATTTGTATATTGCATTTTGTGCTCACCACCCAAGGTCTAGTCTCCCTCCTTCGCCATATATTTGACCCCATTTATCTTACTCTTCATCCTATTCTCATACCCTCCTTCCCCCTGGTAACCTTAATAATGTTGTTTGTGACAATGAGTTTGTTTTGTTTGTTTGCTGCTTTGTTTTATATCCCACGTATCAGTGAAATCATTTGGTTCTTGTCCTGTTCCATCTGACTTATTTTATTTAGCATGATACTCTCAAGATCCACCCATATGTTCACAAATAGCAGTATTTCATCCTTTATTATGGCGGAGTAGTATTCCATTGTATAAATGTATATATCTTATTTAATCATCCACTGAAGAACAGTTATGGCCACCATGAATAATGCTGCAATGAACCTAGGGGTAGGTATAGCTTTATAAATATATCTTTTCAATTTTGGGGGGTAGATACTCAGAAGAGGGACAGCTGGGTCATATAATAGCTCTATTCTTAATTTTTTGTGGAACTCCATACTGTTCCCCATAGTGGCTGCACCACTTTACATTCCCACTAGCAGTGTATGAGGGTTCCTTTTTCTCTACAATCTTTCCAACACTTATTTCTTGACCTATTGATAACAGCCATTTTAATAGGTGTGAGGTGGTATCTCGCTGTGGTTTTGATTTGCATTTCCATTACAACAAGAGCAGTTGAGAAACTTTCATATATCTGTTGGCCATTTGTATGTATTATGAGGGAAAGTGTCTATTCAGGGGCTCTGCTCATTTTTAAATAGGACTGAATTTTCAAACTTAATCATTCAACAATTAGTGACTGTTCACTATGAGCCATACCCTATGATAAATGCTTGAACTTCACTGACACGCAAATAAATAAAACAAATAAATGTTTAATTACACTCTAAGAGATATGAAAGAATGGGGTGTTAACAGGGAAAGACAGATTTGTGGAAAATAAGAAAGGGAGTTAGCAAAGGCTTCTTGAAGGAAAGTTTAATAAACAGGAGTTAGCCAAGAGGTGGAGAGGTTGTTTCAGGCAAAGGGAAAACATACAGGGGCTGGAGATAGTAAAGACCTTAGTATATTTAAGGGTCTGAAGGAAGTGTAGTTAGAAGATAGATTAACAAGGGGAACAGACCACAGAAAAATTAGCAGGATCCTGACAGGTATTGTTAAGAATCTGGGATCTCATTCTCTAACAATTTCTTTCAAGTTGGATAGAGCTGAACTACTTTATATACCTCATTAAATACTTTATATACCTCACAATTCATTTAAGAGAGATACAAAAATTCAAAGTGGATTTCAATTTCAAGTCTATAATAAATGTTCTCTAACAAAGAATATCATTTCCTCTAAGCTTCAAGTATTACAGGTAATAACAGTATTGATGTTTAATATGAAAATTTAACCTTTCCTCTTTAGCTCTTTTATTAGTATTGTTTTTTAAATAAAAAAAAAATAAAACTTTACCCAAAGATATATTTATTGATTTTAGAGAGAGAGAGAGGGAGGGAGGGAGGGATGGAGAGGGGAGGAGGGGGAGAGACAGACAGACAGACATCAATTAGTCACCTCCCGTATGTATTCTGCATGTATCCTGTATATGTCCTGACGACCAGGGAATGAACCACAACCCAGCTATGTGCCCTGACCAGGAATCGAACCTGCAACCTTTCAGTTTAAGGGATGACACTCCAACCGATGTATTACTTTTCACACATTCAGTATTTCATCTAATCCTTATAGTTGGCCCATTTTTTTCTAGAAAATGCTAGATTTTTGAAATCTTTGATTCCCAAATTTTAAAAAAAGTATGAAATTCTTATCTGATGAACAAAAAATAGTTTTGAAGGAGATAAACATGAACAATGAATGCTGGACTTTGAAAGTAACTTACCTTTTTGGGGGAGAGCCTTGCTTCCATGCTGTTTACCTCTTAAGTTATTTTTAACTGATTCTACCTAAAATAGCAATCAAGCAGAACCTGAATTTTTGTATTATTCTAAATACCACAATGTGGATCTTAACACAAGTTCGTATCTTGCTTTCTAGTATCATGAACATACATTTTCTTTTATCTTATTATTTTGATTACAATTAATTCTTTGGGAAAGTGAAGGTAAATATAGATACAATCATGAATTCAAAGCTTTTCAAAAAAAGAACGTAAACCCACACTACATAACTATTACTGCCTACCTAAATCATTTGGCCCTCTACTCATAACTCTGCCTCTCCCTCCACAATACACCTATATCCCCCCCCCCCCGAAAATTTGCTTGTGTATTATCATCTATAAACAGGAAATCAAAAAAGCTCTTCCCTTTTCTTCCCAATTCTGATAGACTGGAATAAAATACCATT
This sequence comes from Anoura caudifer, assembly GCA_004027475.1. NCBI lineage: Eukaryota > Metazoa > Chordata > Mammalia > Chiroptera > Phyllostomidae > Anoura > Anoura caudifer. The sequence goes on along the minus strand of PVKU01008810.1, from coordinate 45,981 downwards.
TTTATGGTTTCAAATGCAGTACATGTGGTGTTTAATTAGAGAGAAAATGTTCCAAAATCATTTGAGATATTTGTTTTGTATCTCCAAATAGACCAAAATCTCAAAGGCAGATACTTTGTGCCACAACATCCAAAAAAGGTCTGAAACAGAGTAGTTACTTAAATACTGACTCCATTTCCCCTTAGCGGGAAAGGCTTTGGTAGGGGCTTTCGCACACACCATCTCATTTCGTCATCTGAGAATCCTACTGCAGAACATTATTATGTTTACTTTAGACACTATGAAGTGGAAAAACTCAGAGATGAAGTAGCTCGCTGTGGCAGTAAAAGTTCTTCCCTCTACATTTCCCTAGTTCTGTATTTTTTAAACACCTATACCACCCTACAACATAACACTTTATTAAGCAACTGGCTGTTTTAATAAACTTGAAAATACAAGATTTCACTTGCTCCATATTCAACTTTTTGAAAGGCAACAGCTCTAGATGCGTATAAAAGTGTGTGGTATAGAAGTAAAAGAGAAAGGAAGTGAGAAAATAACTATTGTAATTCTTCAACACACATCGAAGCATCTCTGCTTTGCTCATCCAAATACCAAGATCATGCAGAAGTTCAAATACAAAAATATTTCCAAAAACTAAAATAGCAAAATTCATGTTTGAAAATCCACTTCAGCACATTATGTTGTAATTCAATTCACAGATGGCTTGGCTAATCTTTCTTCCAGCTGCCATGTTACTAAAATAATCTTTCTCCACTAATTCTATTAATGTTTTACTATAGTTATTATTTTACTGCTTGATATATTTAAAAACCTTCAAATAATTTTTTACAGGCCATTCTGCAAAATTTTAAGTAAGCATTCTAGCAAAATAAAATTGAAAATATCACTAGTCTAACAACAGCACCAGAATATAATACACTAAAAGGTAACAATAACTGAGAGCTGGAGCTATATAAAAAAATCATTTAATATTCTATTCTAGAATCTTTTTTCCTTTTTCCCCTAAAGAGGAGACATTTGGTAACTGTGCATTCCAAATCTTCTTCCCCGCTTTTCCTGGAAATCATTTTCCAGGCTTTCATTATTCCCATTTTACAGAAGAGAAAACAAATTTACAGGGTTTTTTTAAGAACGGAAAGCTAATAAATGGCACAGAAAAGATTTAACTCTAAGACAGAACCAGCATTCTTTCCAGCTACCTTCTATCTGTGAGTAGTGTTAAATTTGACTCATTTGTTATTTGGTATTCTAATTTTCTTTCCAATTAAACACATTTTTGCTGTATACTTGTTATGTTTTTACTTTGTTCTTAACTATTGTTTATGTATCTTAATTATGATTGTGAATCAAGCATTTTCTGCAGGAGAAACCACAAAAATAATGGATTTCATTTATACATTCTTTTTAAAGTTTATATAATTTATCTGTAATATATTTAGAGGCTAAAAATTAACCATATCTCTACATTCATCTGCAAAGGGCTGAGATGTATACAGTACAAGTAAGGCTAGAGTAAAATAGACTCCCATTTTAAGAGGCAAATTAAATTGGTGCAACCTTTTGGGAGCCGTTTGGTAGTACTCATAAAAAGTGATTTAAAATATTTCTTCATTTCGCCCTGGCTGGTATAGCTCAGTGGATTGAGCGCAGCCCTGCAAACCAAGGGGTTGCCAGTTCGATTCCCAGTCAGTGCACATGCCTGAGTTGCAGGCCAGGTCCCCAGCTGGGGGCACACGCAGCGCAAACACACATTGATGTTTCTCTCCCTCTCTTTCTACTTTCCTTCCCCTCTGTCTAAAAAATAAATAAATAAAATCTTTAAAAAAAATACACAGAAGGAAGTGAAAAAACTTAAAATAAAATAAAATAAATAAAATAAAATAAATCTTCATTTTGACCTAGAAGATTCAGTTCTGACAATCTATGCTCAGTTAGGCTGGATGTCATCCTGCAGACTGAAAGGTCCCAAGTTCAACTCCCAGTTAGGGCACATGCCTGGGGTTCGGGTCAGGCCCCCAGTTGAGAGCATGTGAGAGGCAACTAATTAATGTTTCTCTTGCTCTTTTTCTCCCTCCTTTTCCCTCTCTATACACAAACAAACAAACGAACAAACAAAACACAGTGATGAACCAAAGCATTTTATTTAGTTATTTCAGATCCTCAAAGAGTATACTGCTTACAGTACTCTGAGTATCTATGAAAGCTACAATACCTAAAGTAGGCTCTAGTTTTACTTTTATTCCAAAATAGGAAGAGAAAGTTAATAATAGAAAAAAAAATCCCCACAGATGCCTTTGAATTTTCTGCTAAAACTAGGAACTGCTTTTCTTATAGTCTTTTCATTTTTTAATCTCTCTGTCATCCACAGTCCTGTAAAACATAGAAGTTCTAAACTTGGAATCAGATTATCCAATAAAAACAAACAAGCTTTTAGTAATGGAAAAAATTACTTAATACAGGAGCAGAAGCTAACAGAATAGCAGGTATGAGATACCATAAACATAAATTAAAAATGAAACAAACATTTAATAAGGGTTTTTGCACACTGTATTCTGACAAAAAGAATATTTTCAAGAACTTAATGGAAAACATAAAATACTTCAGATCTGTGACCTGCTATTGTTATATTTTAGTCATTCTATGTTCAGTTAACATTTCTTAAGTGATCATATTTAGAACCAAGGACTGATAATAGCCATACCTAACAGCATCCTAAATTTCTTGTCCAATAGCACCTACAATAGTAAACAGTGAGCCCTCGGAGAGCAGAGCATGTTAGGTGGCAAAAGCTAAACCTTGGTATTTAGAAGATAATTGACCTACTACCAGATCTGCTCTGGCCTATCCATAGTCCTATAATTTAGCCCCAAGGTTTCCTGAGGATACTATTGAGATAGAATCTGGTGATTCAAGTAGTTCTGAGAGAATAAACATAGTGTTTCAGAGAACAGTGTTGACTCAAACTGCCCAGGTTAAACTCCTAGCTCTGCAATTTGAAAGCTTTGCTGTGACCTTGCAGTCACAACTGTACCTCAGTTTCTCCATTTGTATCATGGAATTTTAAGAATAAAAATATTTACTTCATACTGTCGTGAGACAATATAACTGCCTAAATCAGTGTCTATTACATAAACACTATTATAAAAGTGTTTACCATTTATTATTCCAATGAAATAGGTCCCTCTGAAGATGCAGAGATGTTATAAGAACCTGTTATAAAGTAGAAGTTCTATGCCTTAACCATAGCTTCTCTTTAAGGATACATCATTTTCATAATTGAAAGAAGAGTAATCATCTTTTAAACTGATAACAAATCATATTTATTATTTGGGTTGTAGTAAAGAAAAAAGGATTTTATTGGGTAAGAAATGGGCCTATGTGAGTTAGTCTGAAAGACCCAACTAAAACAAAATGGGATGGGATAACTATGACATCTAATTAAAACAAAACTTAAGTCTATTTCAAAAGATAATCTCCATGAATCGCTTTGTCTTACAAATTTTTATTATCTTGTAAGAGCAACATAAAATTAGAATGCCTTAAATTCAGTTTATTCTAAGAATTTCACTCTTAAAAATTATAATATACTACTAAAACACATTTTTAAAAACCTTCCAATTTCAAGGGTCAGTTATTGTACAAAGATGAATATTAACAGTTCAAATTGTTTAAAAACTTGTCAATTTAGTGTTAAGTATATGGGATTCTATTAAAATAGAGAACGTAGCTAATGGCTAAGAAAGTTAATATTTCCAACTTCAAGAAGGAAAGCAGAAAAAAAATTACCAATCAATTCCTAACTTCTTATAGCTTCTAATACAAATTACTTTGGAACTTAAGCACAAAATTCTAAGGATTAAAATTATAAGATATTGGCACTGGCTGGTGTAGCTCAGTGGATTGAGTGCCGGCCTGAGAACCAAAGGGTTGCCAGTTCAATTCCCATTCAGGGCACCGATTCCCAGCCAGGACACATGCCTGGGTTGCAGGCCAGATTCCCGGTAGGGGTCACGCAAGAGGCAACCACTCATCAATGTTTCTCTTTCTCCCTCCCTTCCTCTCTCTTTAAAAATAAATAAATAAAATCTTTTAAAAATATTATAAGATATTGATCCAAAAAAAAAAAAACCCTCCTGTTTTGGTAAATTGGAAACTTATTAAATCAAAGGGAAACCCAAAGGAATATTTTCCTCTAAATTGAATTACTAAAATGGCTTCCCAGCTGCCATGTCCTAATCTGTTTTCCATAACTACCAAATTAACCCACCCACAACAGACCTTAGCTCATTCACTCTACTATTAAAAAATCTTTACCAATTTATAAGTCAAGTCTTTGCTTCCAGACTTGCCGGGATCCATCCTCCCAACCTTTCTGCATACACTATTCCTTCATTTCCTAAAACCAAACCTCCTCTAGGGTCAAATATACACAATTCCACTTCTGTCACTTGGGTTCAGCTTCTTCCTTGCTCACACCTTTCAGAACATTTCAAGACTGTGAATAATGCTAGCAAAATCTGCTTAACCTTGTGTTATCAAACATCTCTTTAAACATATTGACCAAAGAATTCTTCCCCAAGCCCAATCCTTTGGCATGCCTTTTAACATTTTTTCATTGTTATTCTATTATAGTTGTCCCAATTTTTCCCCCACTGCCCTCCTCTGCCTACTCCACCCGCCTCCCTCGTTCCCACAGTCTGTCCCCACACTGTTTCCATGTCCATGGGTCATTCATACATGTTCTATGACTAGTCCCTTCCCCTTCTTCGTACCATTATTCCCCTCCCCCACCTCTCTGGCCTCTGTCAGTCTGTTCCATGTTTCTATGTCTCTGGTTCTACTGTTTGTTAGTTTGTTTTGTTCATTAGAGTCCTTTTGTAGGTGAGATCATATGGTATTTGTCTTTCACCAGCTGGCTTATTTCACTTAGCATGATATTCTCCCATTCCATCCATGCTGTTGCAAAAGGTAGGAGTTTCTTCTTTCTGCTGTAGAGTATTCCACTGCATAGATGTCCTACAGTTTTTTGATCCACTCGTCTACAGATGAGCACTTAGGCTCAACACCAGGAAGACAAACAATCCAATTAAAACATGGGCAAAGGACCTGAACAGATACTTCTCCAAGGACAACATACAGAGGGCCCAGAGACACATGAAAGGATGCTCAGCAACCACTAGCCATCAGAAAGATGCAAATTTAAACCACAATGAGATACTATCTCACACCTGTCAGAATGGTTATCATTATTAAAACAACAAAGAACAGGTGCTGGCAAAGACGTGGAGAAAAGGGAACCCTAGCGCGCTGCTGGTGGGAATGCAGACCAGTGCAGCCACTGTGGAAAACAGTATGAAATTTCCTCAAGAAATTAAAAATGGAATTGCCTTTTGACCTAGAGATTCCACTGTTGGGAATATACACTAAGAATCTCCAAACACCAATTCAAAAGAACTTAGGCACTCCTATGTTCATAGCAGCGCTATTCACAATATCCAAGTACTGGAAATACCCCAAGTGCCTTTTAACCCTTTGTCAAATACCAACATTCAACTGAAGAGCCATCTGAGAACAAGTCTCTAGTCTAAACTACTGCAATAGTCTCAGGAATTGGTTTCCTGGTACAATTCTGTTTCCACCCCATCCTAATCTTTTCTATAGGCAGCACGTATCTCTTAAAAATGAAAATCTCTTTACATTAAGACAATTACAAGTCTCAGATGCATTTCCAGAGCTCTTTGTGTGACATGGATTTAACAGGACTTGCTGGGTCCTACTAGATCTGACACACCCATTTAACCTTCTCCAAATCTTTTGATACACCATTCTTCCCCTCACCCATTGTGCTCCAGTCACAGGGCTACTTTTTCCATTGAGCCTTACCTCCTTTTCCTCCTTCCTGTGAAGGGCTTTTATATCTTATCTCCTTTGGCCAGAAACTATTTCTCCACTTTATACCACCAAGAATCTACCTATCCACCAACTCATTACCAAGTTATACTATTTATCTTTCATTTCTCAGTTCAATCATCACTTCCACAGAGAACTTATCCAAAGTCTCAAAATCTTTTGCTCCCTTATAATATTTGTATTATTTATTTATTGAAATACATTTGACATATACAGGGTAGGGCAAAAGTAGGTTTACAGTCATGAGTATGTGGAATGCAGTTTATTCTTGTATTATTATTTGTTACTGTATGATTTTCCATACAAACTGTAAAACTACTTTTGCCCCACCCTCTATAATATTTTACACTTTTCCTTCAAAATACTTAACACACCTCACATGGATCATTTGATTAACGCTAACCTCTGTATTCCCTAGCTCCTAGAAACAAGCCTGGCACATATAAGACATTCAACAATCATTCAGTAAAGTTCCTGAACAGTGATAGTTCAATCACCAAACTAATCAATATAAGAGAATATCTAATATTTATGTAATGCATCAGCTTAATAAGGTGTCCCAGCAGATTCTCGTGGAATTTTAACTTTAAAATGTGCAGTAATTCATAGAGTAAACGTTTCCTTTGGTATTATGTACAATATGTCCAACTCAGCAAGAGAAACAAATTTTAATATATTTGAATACTTTTGAAATTCATACACTTCTTATACCAACAGTGTATGAGAATTCTAGTTTCTCCACATCCTCTTCAGCATGTAGTATTATAACTCTTTTTAATTTTAGCTATTCTGTTGGATATATAGTGACATCTTGTGGTCATCTCAAGTTGCATTTATCTGATGAATAATACCGATAACTTTTTGTACCTTTATCACCATTTGTATATTTTCTTTTGTGATGTACCAATCACTATTTGGATCTTTCTAAATTCCCTTAATTCTAGCTTTATGTCTCCCTTGTCTCATCAAAATACATTACAATTAGGGTAGGTATGTTTGTTCAGAGGGATCCAACCCTACCAGCCACTACTGATGACCTAAAATGATAGATGAATAACCTAAGGTGGACCTCTCCAACTGGTCTCTTTCCTGAAAACCTGGAATTATAATTCAGAAGGAGCTCAATCTGTACCAGATTATAAACTCTTGGGTTGTTGGTGACCTTATATTTTGCTTTCTAAACTGAGAAAACAAGAAATATAGTTTACTGTAAAGAAAAAAAAAGAATAAAGTGGATTTGTTAAAAACAATGATGAGAAACTTAGAGGACTTACTGGGCTACATATAGTTTATGGTTCTACTCCATTCCAGAAGCCCAAATTGTGTGAGATATCTCTATAATCTTATAGTGAATTACTTTATTTGGGCTAGTTCCAATGGTCTTCTCTTACTTAAAATAAAGAACCCTAACTAATAATATGCACAAGGGTCCTTCTACCATTTTTCTACCAGTGGTTGGTGTAAGTATGTTGCTTTGAACTGGAACCTTTTTTTTTTTTTTAAACAAGGTTCAAAACAAATAGTTGAGCTAATGATTTGGGGGTGGGGGTGATCTTAGGGCATTAAATAATTGCAAGTGTGTGTGTGTAATTATGGTATGTATAAATTTTTTAGCAATTCTAGAAAACAGTATTGGAATATGTAGGTTTGCTTTTCTTGTAGAATTAACTTTGTTATACAAAAGCCACTCCCCTGGTGGGTAATCCAAAGGTGGGTCAGAGCTGCTGAAGCGGTACACAAATATCAAACTATAGAACTAGACCCAGTTCTACAGGTGCAATCTCACAGTATATAGGATTAGATTTTGTTTTTTTTTTTTAATCTAGGTTAAAAGCTAATTTAACTTAGCTTTACATTGAAGTAGTATGTTTTAAAATTATACTGTTGTCAGGCACTGAGTTTACTGTTAAATTTTCAGTAACTTTTTTCTCACATTTGCCAAAGATAACCTCTACCAAGCTATACTCATCAATGTTTTAAAACAGAATTTTACATTATATTATCTTTTTGAAGTTCTCTCTCAGATCTATAGGTTCATTTACGGAAATGTTGAAGAGGATAAGGCCAAGATTAAGAACACAAGGACTGCTACTTCAGTCTTTCCTCTAGATTGACAATGAGTAATTTAATCAGTAGGCTGACATGTATATAGTAGCTTACCCAGTGGTCAATCCGTCTTATCCTAATATTCATGCCAGATTTGTTATGTTAACCACGTAGATCTAACAGGAACCTGTCCAAGTGTTTTACTAAAAATCAAGTTATACTTGGGTTTGCAACATTTCCTTCATTTAAATGTACCAATTTTGTAAAAAAAAGATAGATCAACATAACTTGTTTTCAGATACCTCAAAAGCACATCTAGTGACCAAAACATTATCTTCTAAAACTATCTGTTTAATAATGGATATTACATTTTTGCCCTTTAGAGTAGACCATTTTTAAACAAATGTACAGGTAATTATATACCTTGCCACCAGTTACTTCCTTTTCTTGCTCCATTTTAAAACTTTTAAAAGCCCTTTTTTCACTATCTTCTAAAATATTTTCATAAAATTCATGTAACCCTGAGCTTCAACATTCTTGAATCTAGTCTCAAGAGATCTGTGGCCATGTTGTTCATTATTAAAACAGACATCATTAAATGCTTTTTATATTCATTAAAAAAAGAGCAAAAGAGCTCAATGTATTTAAAAAAAATACTTTTCTAGATCTTTCCTCTACTTGTCTCCCACTGGAATTGTTCAAAATTCTGATATCCAAATTTTATTTTTTAAAATCCCTTTACCCTTCAAAAGCTATTTGCCGTTTGGGAAATTATGTTTATCTTTTCTTTAAATATTCTATAGCCCACTTGCCAAAAGCTTCAAAATACATCTAAACCTCTAATTCATTTTCTTACTTGTTTTAAAGACTCTCCCAAGATGCCTATCACATTGCCAATCAGTCTTTCCTTCTGACATAAAAGGCTGAGGGAAAAGGAAGGCATAACACAGCAATATGTAATCATCAGTACTAGCTTCCTTGAGTGGCCAAAGACTAAATAAACTTCATTAATTATGTTAATGTTTCTACACTTAATCCTTAAGACATTAATGGAAGTGGCTTTTTTGGTATTATTCTCCATTTCAGAACCATCATCATCCTTCTTTTTCCATGTTTGTTGTAAAAGATTCAAAGATGGCATAATTCAAAAGCTGCTGTATTTCCTTCCCAGAGATAACCTCTGTCAATCGTTGGGTAACTTCCCCAGGTTTTTTCTTTTTCTCTATACAAATAGCTTTTGCCTCCAAATGGTATCATACCATACATGTTGTCTTGCAATGAACTTTTTCACACTTAAGTGGTTTCTGAAGAACAATTTATAAACTATCAGTCTATTTCACACATAAAACAAGCAAGCACATTACCCACCCCCCACCCCTGCACTCCAAGGTTAGCTTTAAACGTCAAGGGTAGGCTGAAAAGGGAAAAAGATACCATGTTAATTTGAGTTATACTTTAATATATAATAACCACTTCTTGTTTCATTTGAGCTGAAACAAGTCTAATTATGCTTCCTCAAAGTCAAAATAACCCATGTAACTTTTTTGTACAACTGCTACTTTTCCCATTAACTGTGCAACTTCAAAAAACTTTAAATTTTTGCCCTGGCTGGTATGGCTCAGGGGATTAAACACTGGCCTATGAACCAAAGGGTTGCAGGTTCGATTCCCAGTCAGGGCACACTCGTGGGTTGTAGGCCAGGTCAGGTCCCCAGTAGGGGATGTGCAAGAGGCAATCACACACTGATGTTTCCCTCTCTTTCTTCCTCCCTTTCCCTGTCTAAAATAAGTAAAATCTTAAAAAAAAAAAAAAAAACCCCAAACACCTGAAATTTTTAATTAAGTGTCAAATATTCGAAGTAACTCTAGTACTATTTCAAGTAAAAAAGAAAAAATATTGCCCTGGCTTGTGTGGCTCAGTTAGTTGGAGCGGCATCCCATAAACATAAGCTTGTGGGTTTGACTCCCAGTCAGGGCACATACCTAGGTTGTGGGTTCGGTCCCCTCCTCCCCCTCTTCCCCTCTAAGGATGTTCTCTGGTAACGATTTTTTTAAATAAAGTATTAAAATATATTAAGTAAAAGAAAAAATATATCAAGGTTTAAGTTTCTTAATTATAACTAATATTTTATCTTTATTTCCCCGAAAACACCATTTCGTAAATTTAGAAACAAAGGGAATTTAGAGATTGTTGAATAAATTCGTTATCTACTCAATCCTTAAGCAAAATCCAACATGCTCTGAGAAAATGGACTTTTGCTCTCATTTTAACCTATGACCTATTTTCACAATGCATTATTTCAGGCAATAAAAGTCATTTAGATTGTTACTACTACTACCACTCCTTTATTCCTCTTCAACAGGTCTGTGCTCCATCCCTCCCATACCTCTAAAAACACATACTCTGCCCTCCCCCACAATATCATACAAGTAAATTTTACTGTATTTAGGAGTTCTTAATTAATTTTTCTAAATTGAAAGGCACAGAAGAGCAAACATAACTTTTTCCATGTATTTTTAGATAGTTCACCAAACCCCCAAAATCTAACCATATTTTTTATTCTTTGGTTTTTCTGTAGCCTCACAAATTGTTTTGCATTCAGTATTCACATTTCCAGATAACCGGAAGACCTAAGAAAACAGGCTAAGTCCCAAGACCAAACCAAATAAACAAAACAAAAAACCCCTCCAAACAAGATTTTGATACATTATTTATGGTTAGGCCACCCCTCCTCCATGCTAGTTCAATATCCCGTATATCCTTTTGCACATATTTCACACTTGATTATAATTTCTTGTTTACCGCCTGTCTCCCCCAATATCATTCAAATATACTCTGCTTCTGACCTATAGAGTAAGCACACCAAGTATTTACTGAATGAATGCATGTTGTGAAAAGCACTTACCTAGTTGTTACAACTAGAAACCAAGTACACACATAAAAATCTTTTGACTCCTATTCTCTCAGGCCAATCCATTTCCAATTCCTACCAATTCTATTCCTTAAATGTCTTGAGTCTATCTATTACCTTCCAACTTCACTGCCACTAAACTAGTTCATCTCTCTCAGACTATTCAACTTCCTGAACTAGTTTCCCTGCTTCCAGTCTTGTCCTCTTCTCAGTGCATTATTCACACGGCATTCAAAGTGATTTTTTTAAATGAAAAAATTATCTTGTTTCATTTAACCTGATTAAAATCCTTCGACACTTCTGTTTACCTACAGCTGTCTGCATCTGCTATTCCCTCTCTTTGAAATAGTTTCCCACAACCTGAGCTAACTTTTACTGATCACTCTAGGCAGCATCCCTCCTACCCCCAAATCTAGGTGAGATGTGCCTTCATGAACATGAACTTCTATAGCACTCTGTATCACTACCATTAAATATCATTACACATAAATGTAAAATTGCCTGTGTTATCTGTCTATATACCCAAGTGTACTTCAAGTTGTGTTAGGGCATGAGTAATGTCTTCTTTGCCATCGTAACTATAGTGATAAACAACAAGCCTATGCTGGGGTGGAGGATGGGCAGAATATAATTATAGCATCTGCCAGTGCCTCAATTTTTAATGATGAGCACTGATCAATACATAAGTAATTTAATTCTTTAAAGAAATATAACAACTTATTGCCATATAATTCATACATCATACAATAACTGATTTCAAGTGTACAATTAAGAGTTTTAGTACATTCATAATTGTACAATCAGTATCAATTTTAGAAAATTTTTATCACCCTAAAAGGGAACACTATATTTATTAACAGTCCCTCCCTACCTCTCCTCAGTACCTCCACCCTTTGGCAATCATTAATCTATCTTCTGTCTCAAATGATTTGCCTATTCTGAACATTTCATATACATTGGAATCATACAATGTGTTGTCTTTTGTGACTGGTCCCCTGTTAGCATAATGTCTTTAAGATTCCCCTATGTTGTAGCAAGTATTGGTGTTTGTTTCTTTGTTACTGATTCCAGTAACAAAATATACCACATTTTATTTATCCATTTATCAGCTGAGAGGTGTTGTTTTCAATTTCTGGCTATTATGACCAATGCTGCTATAAACATTAATGTACATTTTTTCATGTAGATATATATTTTCAATTTTCAAAGGTATACTTTCCACTCACCTACGAGTAGAATTGCTGGGGTAACTCTTATGTGTAACCTTTTAAGGAACTGTCATGTCAGACTGTTTTGAAAGTGGATGCACCATTTTACATTAATTACCATCAGCCATGTATGAAGGTTTAATTCCCCATACCCTAGTCAATACTTGGTATTATGTTATTTTTATTATAGCCATTCTAGCAGTTATAGGGTCGTAACTCATCATGGTTTTGATTTGTACTTCCCTAATGGCTAAGTGATATCCTTGTACTATTAACGCCATGAGAGTAGTGTTGTTATCTATTTTGCTTTAAAATATATTCCTCCAGCACTTAATAGTGTATGACACAGAATAGGCCTTTAATTCTGTTAAATATCTTGGGGTGGTGAACACACACTACAGTATACAGGCAACATATTATAAAAATGTACGCCTGAAACCCATAATCTCATTAACCAATGTAACCCCAATAAATTCAATAAAAATATAAAAATTTTTTAAAATGAGTATCTAAAAGCTAGTATCGATTTGGGAGTATTTCTTTCGCAGCTATGAACGTTACAAAAGGTATTGACTATATACAAGAAGTAAATGAGAAAACAGAAGATAATACTAAGATTTTAGTTTAGTAAAAGAATCGATATTAAAAATAAGATGTGGATTATATAAAAGAGAACAGATCACATAAAAAAGAAAACTGTTAAACTATAAGAATGAATGATGTAGAAAAGAAAAAAACAGACATGTAACAACCTTGAAACATTCTCTTTTAAGAAAGAAATAGATCAAAAAGAGAAACTGAACAGAGGCATTTGGAGGACAAAGAGGGAGCAGGACTGAAGATATTGGGGTGGTTTGATAAAATATTTCCTTTATTTTTTAAATGATTATATTTATTTTTTTTGGGGGGGGAAGGGAAGAAGAAAGACAGGGAGAGAAATTCAGCATGTGGTTTGCCTCTTGCACACCCGCTATGGAGGACCTGGCAATTGAACCAGCAAGCCAGGCATGCGCCCTGACTGGCAATTGAACCAGCAACTCTTCGGTTCATAGGGCTGCAGTCAATCCACTGAGCCACACTAGCCAGGGCTGAAGATATTTGTTAAATTACCTATAACATAAACATAACTTTCTCAGGGATGTCTTTCCTGATATCCTAGGTTAAATCCTTCTAATGAAAACTTTTATTTCACCCTATATCTCGATTCTAACATTTACTAAAATTGTAATTATATGTTCACACTGCCATTTCACTAGATTGTATACCATATGCAGGCAGGGACCACTGGTTTTAGAAACTGGTACAGTGCTAGGCATATTGTAAACAATGATTCATCTATTTGTTCCATGAATGAGTTAATAACTAATTTAAGTAAATGACAGCAACATATATCTGTAAAATATAAACACTATTTAATATATTAAAAATTTATGCAACACAAATTTTATTTATATAGAGACTAACAAATTTTCCTATGGGTGACTCAGAAGATGATATCATCAGTTTATGTCATGAGATATGTGTCCGCACCACTACCTTCACGGTTTGTCTTCCACACTAGATATACTAGACACTTTACTGAAAATGTATTTTGCATAAACAAACATTAAAACAGCATGTTCTTTGAGCAAAACACAAAATTGCAGGTAAAATTTCTAAGAAACAATCCTAGCAGTACAATGTCACAAGTGAGCAAAAATGTAGTATAATATCCACTATATAAAGAAAAATAGATGAGATCCCATTTGCTTATTCTTTCCTTTATATTCCTTGCTCTAGGGGACATATCAGTGAAAATATTGCTGTGTGGAATATCTGAGATTTTCCTGACTATACTCTCCTCTAGGACTTTAATGGTGTCATGACTTATATTTAAATCTTTTATCCACCTTGAATTTATTTATGTGTATGGTATAAGTTGGTGCTCAAGTTTCTTTTTTTTTGCACATAGGTGTCCAGCTCTCCCAACACAATTTGTTGAAGAGGCTATTTTTGCTCCATTTTATGCTGCTGTCCCCTTTGTCAAATATTAATTGACCATAAAGACTTGGGTTTATTTCTGGGCTCTTTATTCTGTTCCACTGGTCCATGTGTCTGTTCTTATGTTAGTACCAGACTGTTTTGATTATAGTAGCCTTTGTAATACAGTTTGGTATCAGGTATTGTGATCCCTCCTACTTTGCTCTTCTTTCTCAAAATTGTTGCAGGTATTCGGGGTCATTTATGATTCCATATAAATGGAAATGCCTTTTGACCCAGCAATTCCATTGCTAGTATTATACCACAAGAACCCTGAAACACCAGTCCAAAAGATCCTATGCACCCCAATGTTCATAGCAGCAAAATTTACAAAAACCAAGTGCTAGAAGCAACCTAAGTGCCCATCAGTAAATGAATGGATCAAAAAACTATGGTACATTTACAGAATGGAATTTTTACAGAAAGGACCTCCTACCCTTTGGGACAGCATGGATGGAACTGGAGAGCATTATGCTAAGTGAAATAAGCCAGGTGGTGAAAGACAAATATCTTATGATCTCACCATTAACAGAGACCTAACCAACAAAATGAACAAGTAAAAAGAGTATAGCCAAAGACACTAAAAGTGAGAACAGGCTGAGAGTGATCAGAGGGGAGAGGGGAGGGGATAACCATGGAAAAGGGTGAAGGGTTTACAGAACAATTATAAAGGACATATGGACAATAGCAAGGGGGGAGGAATGGGGGAGGAAGGTGGGGAGGGCTGGGGTGATGAGGAGGGGTGGGGAAGGCAGAAAACTGTACTTGAACAACAATAAAAAATTGATTACAATAACTAGAAATATACTACTCATAATCAGATGACTACAAAAATAAATTTTGGAATGTACACATGTACTCACACACAGAATCAATATTCAAAACTCTAGAAATATTTCTAAAAATGTATAATATAGAAAGTAGGTTATAAACCAGAAAATTGAGTATAATTATAGAAAACTGTATTAGATAGAGATTGATGAAATAAGTTTACCAAAGTTTCAATGGGGCTCCAGGCCTGAAAATTTGGAGAGTATTTAATTTCTCTTTTTATATTTCTCTTTGATGCTTTAATTAACTTAAATAATTATTTTTCTTAAAATTTTCAGAAAAAATACATATAGAACAGTAAACAAACTTGAAAATAAGTCATGTTTAAAAATAAAACAATGAGAAAGGCAAAAGAGTAGAAGGCACTGAAGGCTTAATAATTACTTAGGGCATTTTCATGTACAACATAAGATAAGTGAAAACACTGAGATCAGAAATTTAAAGATATTTTACTGTAAAAAATTATGGTTGGAATAGTTAAATAGTAATAATAGATATTTTAAAAGGAGAAAGTCCTTGAATATGAGGCAAAGTTTTTACATAGTTTTTTACACATTCCATGTACTTAGAAAGGATATGGAAATTGCTGAACAAGTCATCTGTTCTAACCTTCTTAAGAAAAACTGTACAAATGAACACATCTCTGAGAAAACAATAGCTATTAATAAAATACAGTGTCATGATCTGGCAAAAGCAGCGTTAAATTCCTTTGTGGAAAACACAAACATCAACCAAAAAGACCACATTCAAATCCCAAGCTATAACCTTGAGTTGTTTTATGCAAAATCTATAAAACAAAAGAAGCATGCCCTAGGTTAATCATAAACAAACTCTAAACAATGCTCAAGTCCAAACAATGTAAAAAGAGTTAACTAAAATCCAAGATGGCATTTTTACGATCATGTTCCAATTAGGAACAAGCTTTTTAGAAAGTATTATCTAATCATTGATAGTATTTATTAACCATGATCTACTTATCCACCAGACTTGTCTATCCTCCAAATGACTATCATTTTCAACATTAAAAAACTCCCCTGAAAGAATTTTAGAACATACAAAAAAACTCTCAACACTAAAAATATTCAAAAGAATGTTCTAAAGCTGAAGCTCAATCAGACTTCCAGAAATATTCCAAGCAAAAGTATAACTGCTGAAATAAGTTTATAATCACCTAAAATAACTTTGAAGGCAAATAAAATGTATATACATTAGTATGTTTAATAAAAAGACAATGAAGGTGTGTTTTAATAGTTAACTTGGGAAAATATACTTTCCCACATGGTTAACTTCTAAGAGGGTATCAATTCATATCTCATAAAACTTCTCCTTTGCCCTATAGAAGTATTCAAGAAAATGATACAACTTTCTACAGTCCTATGATTTTTTTCTGTTAAAGAACATGTTGAACAAAAAAATAATTTTATCTCAAATATGAGTTAATAATCAAGTTATAGTAATGCTTTTTATTCCATGAAGCTCTCCCTACAGAATATCTCACTCAATGCACATAATATATTTAAATAGATTACTAAAAAGATGACAGCTGAGGAATGCCTTCATTTTTTTCCATGGTTTTTACTGAATGTCATTTCAGAAATGCCTATACGACACATGACAATGTGGAATGTCTCCACCCATGAAAGAATATTCAAGTCAAGCAAGCACACTTCGGTCAGTAACACAGAGTTCAAATTTGTCTTTTTATGGTTAGCCAGCCCAACAATGAAAAGATAAATAGCCAAAATACTAATAAGGTCTGATAATACTGACATACAGGGATCCATAGTGAAAATGTTATTTAAAAAAAGGTGTGATAAAAATATTTAGAACATATGAATTAGTTTCTAAAGCCAGTATACTAAGGATTCCTTTTCTAAACAAGCACCCAATGATTTGTCTAAAGAAATTCATTTTAAGATGCTACAGAAAGTGAGCAAAATTCTACTTGTATCAGTAATCAGGAATATATTCCATTTCAAAGACAAATTTAAACTCTTGCCAAATTTTGACTGTAATAACAGGTTACCTTTGCATTGTAAGTATTCTAAAAAGAAATTACTGGTATACACTTTTATATTAAAATATTTTTAATGTTTTTTAGCTGTGTTCTATTTACCCACACAAACTGTCATCATTTTGTCTTACACAATATAAACTCAGCTCTTCACATCAAGAGTCTACATTGTGTTCAATTTTTAAAATCAACAAATATTTACTGTGCACCTGCTTTAAAAAATGCAGTTATCAAAGGAATTTAAAGAAAAATGAATCAAAGCCCCTACTTGAAGGAATTCACTATTTTGTCAGGAGATAAGCTATACTAATGATAGCAGATAGTGTGTAAGTGTCAAACTTAGGGTTTAAATACAGCAAATCAGAGAATCACTGTGTGCCCCAGTGGCAAGCGAGACCACACTTTGTGCTTTGAGCTGTACCCTAATATAAATAAGCCAGGAAACATATTCCAGAGGAAGATGAAATATGCAAAGGCATATGGAAATATTAAGTATGAAACCAGTGGTTCCTAAAGCAAGCTTTCACCGATATCCTGAATCTGGCAAAATTCTTTATTGCTCATTATTGGATGATCAGGGGCCAAATGTTTGCATCCCAATTATCTAGCCTGCCACACCACCTACACTCTATCATATCCCATCTAAAAGGAAGACATAGGGAATAAAGTTATGAAATCTGTTCACTCAATTATTTTCTCTACTTGCATAAAAGAGCATCAAGAATATATGTTGTCAATATAGCAAAATTGCTATATGTACCCCACTGTCCTTTATTTGAACATATTCATATCCTATATCCTATTCTTGTTAAAATATTCTTTTTCTTTATGAAATGATGAGGATAGAAGGTGAGCAGATTGGTTGTTTTTAATGCTCAAACATGGCAAAATGGAAATTAAGCTCTTTTGTTTTAGTCATCAAAAAATTTAAAAACATGTTATTTGGCCCATGTAAGGCAAAATTCTGGGAATCGATATGATGGACAACAAGCAAATCACATTTCAAATGGCACTCTCACTTATTAGATATAAGGAAAAAATTCTACTGCTTTTTCCAAGTTAAAATGTGAAATATACTTTACCTAAAGTTTGCAAAATGTTTCAAGGAATGGAATATTCTTATAACTTGGATATTCCTACTAAAAAAGGCCTCCAATTAAAATCAAACATAATTAATATTAAAAATTTGTTTTACTAATTCACGAGTTAATTCAAGTAACTTTATTAGCATTTCATGTAATATCTCAAGTTCTAATTATAAATAGCAATAATCGCTGCACAGAAGATAAATTACAAGAGATTAAGCTAAATGGCAGTAACATGCTGGAGGTTACTTTTCTTTCTCTCTTTTTTACTACCAATGATACGAATTCACCTAAAATTTATGTCATTAAGAGTTAAGAATGTGTGTATAAAACATTTACTGAAAGTGAATACCGTATTTTCGGACTGTAAGATGCACCCCCCCTCCCCATTTGGGAGGAAAAGGGCGTGCATCTTATAGTTCGAATGTAGTTTACCTGGCTTGCTGTGTGTGTGTGTGTGTGTGTGTGTGTGTGTGTGGAGGGGGCGGGTGGTGGTGGTGGTGGAGCAGGGTCACAGGTTATTGAATACTTTACCACATTTTTTGCTTCAAATTTTTTTCCTTATTTTCCTCCTCTAAAACCTAGGTGCATCTTATGGTCCGATGCACCTTATAGTCCTAAAAATATGGTATATAAAAACACCAAAAAATAATAAATTGTTATTACAACAAAGGAAATGAAGACACTTAAAGATTAAACTCTATGTCTTAAAAAATAAAAATAAAATGTTTTTCTTGCTATTGTTGCTATTGGATCAAGCTTCCCAAAGTACTTGATCCAATATTCTGCATACAATAGCCAGTTAAACACAATATTGGCAGTCCTGAGAGTAATTTAGATACAGTATTAGTATACTTCAATTACCATAGAAAATTCTTAAAAGTGTTGGCCAGCTAAAACAAAAGTCGATGAAGAAAAAAATTACATATGTGTGAGTTTTGTGTGATATTTTGCTGACTAATGGGACAAACCTCCGAGTACCAAAAATCAACTTTAACAGATTGAAGATTTAAGAATATGTACTTTTTTCTTCAGACTTAAAAGAAGATATCTAGCATAGTGTGAAGTTTGAACTTTTGGAACCAGATAGTGTTGAATTAGAACCCAGCTCTGTTCTTTATTATCTTAGTACCTTTGATCAAGAGAAAGGGGACATTCTGAGAGTTAAATGAGATACTGGTTGCAAATGTACCTACCACAGTGTTTCACGTATAACAAATCCTTAGCAAATGTTCACCAGCCAGTTCTACTCCTCAATAACACACTGTGGTAAGTCATGACCAGTATGTATTTAACCCCAACTTAAAATAAACACAAAATGACTGTTGGAGGTTTTCAACTTTTCAAAGATGCATACAAAAATGCCAATACTCCATCTTTTCAACATAACTATTGAACCTCACAAATTTTCAAAAGAAAAGTGGGGTAAAAATGATTTTTTTGCAGGCAAAGATGCAATAAAAACAGCAACTTTGGGAAGTGTCAAGAAGTTAACATGTTACAGCAGTTAACAAAAATAATGTTTTATATCCCCTTCCTAAATAGTTGTATGTTAAAAATTATCTAATTAGCACTAGCTGGTATGGTTCAGTTGGTTGGGCAATGTCTTGCAAACCAAAAGGTCGCAGGTTCAATTCCCGGTCAGAACACATGCCTGGTTTTCAGGTTCGGTCTCCAGTCAGGGTGTGTGCAGGAGGCAACCAATCAATGTTTCCTTCTCTTTCTTTCTCCCTTCCCCTCTCCCTAGAATCAATAAAAGAGAAAATATCATCTAACTAGATTTTTTTTTAAAGCACAGGTACTCTTCTTATGTGAACAGAATTTTGTAAAGTATGGTTAACAAATGGATGATGAAAAAAATTATTGCATCTAGTGCTTCTACTTGGCTATACTAGAAAATGCTCAGTCACAGCTTGCAGTCACACTGTAGCTGAAGCACATGAAAGATGGTCTTGGTTGTGACACTTCAAAGTCAGATCACAAAAGTGCTGCCAGGAAGCACAAAGGCAGCAACTGCAGAGAAGGCATTATAACAGCAACAGTGTGGGCACTGATGCTGTACCAGCACAACCCATATATGGCTAGGGCTGTCCATTTATTTGCAGGAAGTGAGGGGCCAGTATAGGGTTATAAGTTTTGTTTGTTTGTTTAGGTGGGGTTTTTAAAAAAATAGATTTAGGATTTCAACAAAAAAAATTTAAGAGCCATCATCTTAAAGTGTTGACAGCTTTCTGACAAGAAAATTATGTAGAGAAAATAATTAGACTGCACATTCTTTTAATCACGGATTTTAACATTATTTATAAGTGATCCAATAAATTCTTCCAAGATCTTAAATTAACATCCCTCACCAAAAAGCAAAAAAAGGTAAACAATTATAAATTGTACACTCAATTTTAAATAGATGTCTCATATATACCAATTACACAATCGCCTAACAAGAGACTCAAAATCAGCTGTGTCTAGTCTCTTTTCCTTCTGGCTAGAAAACACTTTAAGTAGCCTTATTAGAATACTTTTAAAAAGAGAGTTACATTTCAGATTACAAATCAGTGAACACGGACTGGCTGAAAAGATGAAGCACTTAAGAAAAGACTGCACAGAAGCATTCTTTTTACTGACAAGACGAGAACCGCGTATTTTTACAAAGACACTTCAAATGGATGCCTTAGAAACTGACAGAATTTGTATTTTTAAGGGCAGAAGGATTTAATACTAAACTTATCTGCAAGTTTGTACTGAAAAGTATAACTAGTAATTTTAAAATTGAAACTGCATATAACATAGTTCTAACTCCACTTTGTATTCCTCTACAGGACCTAGGTTCAGCCCCTTATAAAGAACGCAACATATTAATTAATGACTCAACTGAATATTTTTCTATCACTTAAACAAGATTTAAACAGGTTAAGGATTTTTTTTAATAGGAAGAAGGTTAATACTAAGAATTTTTTCAATCTCAAGATAACAAAAAAAATCTGAAAAGTTCCACAACAAAGTTCTCATTTCTTTATAAACATACAAGTTCCACTATGTACATGAACCATTCTCTAAATATCTGAATGTGAAGGTTTTAAAGATTTATCTCATAATATACAAATAACTATTATCCACAATATAAGGCAAAATGCACAATTCAATAAATCTTTAGTGAACACCTACTATGTGTTAGGCTCTGGAAATACAAAATATGGAAGATTGGGTCCTTAGAGTCATCCAGGAAAGACAAACTTATGAACACTATTAAGTAATTTATAGCAAAGAGAGGCAAAATGTAAGGTATACTGAACACACAGGAGGAGTGTCTCTCCAGTGCCACAGTATTACACAAATGCAAAAGACAGAAAGATCCCTTCTGGCTGACAATTAAGTTGAACACTGAAGATGACTAGGACTTTGATTGGCAAAGGAGAAGGAGGACATGCTATTGGCAGAAAAAGCATGATCATTTCATAGGCATGGAAATAAAAAGTAAAAAGTAAAAGTTATAACATAATGGAGATGTATCAGGTATAAGCTAAATAATGAAACACTTTAAATCTGAATTTGAGGAGAGGAGTGACACAAGGTGGTATTGTTAAAAGATTAATGAAGGCCATCCTGACTGGTGTGGATTGGAGTGTTGAGTGTTGTCCCACAAACCAAAAGGTCACTGGTTCGATTCTTGTTAGGGAACATGTCTGGACTGCAGGCTACGTCCCTGATCGGGGGCATGTGAGAGACAACCTATTGATGTTTCTCTCCTTTTCTTCCTCCCTTCCTTCCTCTTTCTCTAAAAATAAATAAATAAAATCTTAAAAAAGAAAAAGATTAATCAGGGCACTAAGCAGGTAGCTCAGTTGGTTAGAGTACTGACTCAATAAGCCAAGGTTACAGTTTAGATCCCCAGTCAGGGCACATATTACAATCAACCAATGAATGCATAAATAAGTGGAAAAACAAATTCATGTCTCTGCCTGTGTGTGTGTGTCTTTTTTCCTTCCTCTCTCCTTCTGAAATCAATAAATAAAAAGAATCAAATGGAAATTACTGAACATAAAGATTAATCAGATAGAAATAGGAATGCCGGAAATATGAATGTTGGATTGGACCAGGGAGAGAAGAGGTGGGGAAAGTAATTAGCTACTATTATACTCTAGAGATGAAATAATAACAGTATGAACTAGGCTGACTGAGTGACAAGGGAAAGAACCAATGTAAAGGCAAGTTTGAAGAAGAATGATTGACATATACTCAGACAAGGGGATGAGGAAACAATTAAAATGTAAATGATCTAGAGATTAATGATATCATTAACAGAAACAGGTATCAGTTGAGAAAGTCTTGGTGAAGAAAGATTCAGTTTCATTTCAGGTTGAAGTGATAAAAGTAGACTGCAAACTGAATTACAATTATGGAAATCCATGTTTGAATAAGGTCCTGTGAAGAAATGACTAAGGTAAATATAAATATAGTACAGTAATTGCTATTCCACAGAAAAGAGGATGGACCTCTATTTACTATATTACAACTTAAAGACATATTTTTAAATATAAAATCATAATATATTTGAATAACAAGTATTTCATTTTAAATCAACACTTCATCATCAGTAGAAAAATGGAACTGAGGGATTGGAGCTCTGCAGAAATGTGAGAACTGGAAATTGACTTAGAAGGCACTGGCACAGGGGAAGTAGGTGAGATTTTTCAGGTGGAAAACAAAAGACTACATGACAAACTATTGGAAGAAATCTCAGTCCTGCATTTTATGCCCATCTGTATTAGAATCAGCAATGAAGCATTCTTACGAAAACTCCAATATTACTACTCTCCTAAAACCTTTATAAAGTAAACCGAAATAAAGATCATGTAAGTTAAAACTCTACCGGGTAGCTATAAAATCAGAAATGATTGTAGAAATGAAAATCTCTACACCTCAGTTCTAGAAAATCAGATGTTTATTTCATAATTTCCATACGGGTTTCTAGCTATGCAGAAGCAGTGCAAGGGGCTATTCTACAGCCCAAGGTAGAAAATTTGACAAGAAACACTGCTTTTTTTCTTCATGCATGACATATTTCTAAATAAAAAGAAAAGCTGAAATTTATTATCTTTGTAACTTCTAATGAGGGCACACTTAACCAGTTAATAAAGAAACTTTTAAAACACAAGCTGCTTACATTAAAAAATGGAAGTAAAATATCAGATTAAGAAGTATATTTGTATGTTGAGATGTCTGTCCTTAACACTCTTCTCCTGACAGTGAAATTTAGGACACTTGATCAGAACCAAAAAAGTAAATGAACATTCCAAAAGACTAACTAATAATTAATCTAGTAAAAACATTTTAAGTATTCTATGATTTTTCAAGAGGCTAAATAAAAAATATTCAAGGACTATTAAAACAAATCAGTGGGTCAACTTTAGGTTTTATAATTTAAGTATTTGAAACAAGTAGCATTCAAGAGATTCCTTAAAAGCTTAACACTTTCTTGCTATTCTTTTTTAAAAGTTTTATTTATCACATTTCACTGTCTGTTGTCCTGAATTTGATCCAGGCAAACTACTTGTGCTCATAATCACAATGGAGAAAAAATACAATTGTTAATAAAGGAGAAATGAGAGTGGAGAAAATATAAAAATTTCAATGCTTCAATTTTAAAGACATTGGCTTCATTGATTTAAAGATTATGTGGATAAATTACAAAGACAATGTTGCGCAAATGATTACGCATAAACTTGGAAACTTAAGCACTTGTCAGTTAAAATAAAATACCTAATAAAGACTGCACCTATATAATGCCAAACTAGCCAATGAATTCAGTTGTTCAGGAAGACACTGATAAGTCTGATAATTCTTGCAACATGTCCAAATTGAGAGGAAATTTATAAAAAAAACCTTTAAGACGCCTGACACACGTTTCTTCTCTGCTTACCTAAGCCAATGATACTAATATTAGAAATTTTCCTCCAACAAATTGGATTTCTCCACAATAGTAGTAACTTTATATTTCTATTTGACAATTTTAATAAGACATTTTGATGTGAACCATCATCCAATTGTATCCTGACCTCAGGCACACAATAACTGTCTTTCAGGATTAATTCCACACTAATTTGAAATGATTCCTGTTATATAGTTACATAATCATTTTTAATACCAAACTTATTTTCACTCTTAACATTATGTTTTTAGAATTTAGAGTTATGCAATGCCTTAAAATAAACTTCAGCCAAATAAAAAGCTCCATATACATTACAGACTCTGAATTAATGAAAGAAAGATCTAAAGACTACAGTATATTTTTACTCGGTGCCACATTCTTAATTCCAGATTTGTCCTGCAATTTGTCAGTCATTTCAGTCCAGCCAGTCAACTTTGTAAACAAAGGCCATAAGCCAAGTTTGATACCAGAATTCAATTAAAACTTAAGGCGATGGTCATTCATTAACAAGTAAACAGAAAAATGCCACCACACACCTCTCTTACAAAGGCAGCAAGGTAATATGCATAAAATATAAAGCCTTAACCCCCCAAACTAGTTTTGTTACAGTATTACATATAACTAAGGCGACTTTGAGATAGTACAAGTCTTTTCTATGTACGGGGAAACTTTGCTGTAAATTCGTTTTCTAGTAATTCCAAGTTGCCCACTAAGAAAAAGGAAAGAGCCTGTCTTGTCACCTTTTATCATCACTAAAAATTGCTTTTTATGCACAACTCTACGTGGTTGTGTTGCTTTTGGCCTGTTAAAGGCAAAGGAACATTATCTCTGGACTGCCAATAGTTTCTCCTTATTTGGCTAACATCGAGAGATCCCAATCAGACTACTATAAAACTTTAACATGCACAAAGCATCCATTTTGAGAAAAGTTTGCGACCAGCTTTCTTTTATCCCACCCCCAAAAGAAAAATCAGAGCCTGGTAACTAACTGGCTTTTTGAAAAGAGTGTCCGGTGTTTATTCTTCTCTTTCTAACCCCAGTGCATAAACCCCAGGACCTGGGGCTCATGGATCTCTGATTCTGCGGCAAACTCTTCATTCAATAGTTTCCGGTCCGGCGGTGGGCAAGCCCCTATAAAGCTTCCTTACCCCCATCCCCTCCCTCTCAGTTGGTGCGGATCAGTTAATTGCACCCCGTTTTCCCCTCCCCAGTTACCAAAAGTAATAGAAGAGAAAACAGGAAATCGTCCGTTCAGGAGACTAGGCTACGGCTCTTCATTACTATCACCATCATCATCATTTGTAATCAAGTCCTACAAACTACAACAAATCCAATGCCCTTATAAGCCAAACACGTCCGACTGCCCAAATGTCCCTAATGGCCCTTGTTGGTCGTTTTAAGCATCTCCCGTCCTCCAAGTATATCACTGACATCGAGACCGCCCAGGCACAACCACACTACACCTCCCCAGTCTCGACCCCAAATTCCAGACACAAGTCAATTTATGGCCCTGGGGCCCTAAGCCGACCATAGTCCCTTTCCCCCTCTGTCCCGGAAATCGGCCAGTTCCCAACTCCACCACCAACTGCTCTGAAAGGGGCCTCAAACCCAGAGCCTTCTCTCCACCACTTCTCTCCCTCCCTCCCTCCATCAACTGGAAGCCGCCCCCAGCATCAGGAAGCCCAGAGCGGAGGGGAGGGCCCAGCGAGAAGCCGAAGAAGACCCGCAGGGTCAGAGAGCAGGCGGCGGGGCTCACAAACCTGGTGCAGGGCAGTGAGTCCGTCCACATTGGCGTAATTGATGTCGGCGCCGCGATGCAGCAGCTTGAGAACCTCGTCCGTATCGCCGCTGGAACAAGCAGCAAGGAAGACGGCGCCATCGTCGAACTTCACCTTGGTCTTCTGGCGCTTCACCACAGGAGGCTCGAGGTCGGTCTCGGAGCCGATCCAGCGCTTCAGCTGCTCGTTCCGCTTCTGCTTCGCGTCCGCCATCTTCATCCCCTCTCCTGCAGCCGGGTCTTCTTATCGCGAGGGGGGAAGGGGGAGGTGGAGAGGGAAGACAGGGGAGGCAGGGGGTGTGTGCCTGCTTCTGCGAGTGCGGGCCAGAGGAGGGCTGGGAACCGGGAGGAGACACTCGAGCCTTCCAGTATCCCACAGAGCACTGGGGCGGCGCGCCCGGCCGAGCGGACCTCCCTTTCTACCACAGAAGCCCTCCCGCCCCCGGCCCGGCCACCCGTCACCGGCGGCCAATCTAACGTAACTTCGCGAGATCCGGGCAGGGAGGCGCCCTACGGGAGTGCGCATGCGCCCCAAGCCCGCGCCCGCCCCAGGAAGAACGCTCCCGCGAACTGTGGCGGGGGTGGACAGGCCACCGGAGGGAAGCGGGTGTGGTCGAACCCGCCCGGGCTGCGGGGGCTGAGACCGACCTGGAAGGGCGGAGACAGGGAAGGAAGGTTGTCCTGCTGGGCTGAGGGTTCCAGAGGTTCCGGAGGCCAACAGTCGTGCCGTACGGCAGCTCTACGGGGCAGTCCTACTTCCGAGGTTGTCACAGCTCTGCCCAGGCGTTTGCTCAGGACGGATTTTCCTATTGGCTGCGTTATTTGAATGGAGTGGAGAATAGGTTGTAAATTAAGCGTTTATCATTTCTCTTTCTAAGGAACTCGGATGGACTTGGGCATGTCAGTATTGATAAGAGCCTTTTAAAAGTGGGGTGCTATAGCCGAGAGCTTTGGTGGTAGCCAGATTTCAGCTAAGGTGACCGCCTGGTGACAAGCGTTGACCTGCGGTAAATGCCAATGTCCGCTATAGAAACGTCTTTCCTCTTACGTTGATTTTTTAAAAACTATGTTTTGTTTTTTTCTCACGCGTATTTTTGAGTCTTCTTTTCTTCCCTTTCAGTGCTTTTAGCCTGTCTGTTGCTCCCCGTGAGCTTAGCTCATCCCTGTTACTAGTCCTGACCTTTTAAGGGATTTCTGTGCCTGCTCCATTGCTTTCTAAGGATGGGTAAAGACCCAACTGCTTCTAGAGTTCAAAAGGAATGTTTATATTACACAATTAATTCGAACAGTATTTACTGAATATTTACCATGAGCCAGACATTGTTCTAGGCACTACTGATACAATCATCATAATGACATACTTAAACCATCTTTTGAGGTCACGCGTTCAAAAAAAGACAATTTATCATCATACAAAAGGCTTTTTATCTTTGTCTTTATATGACACCACACACAATTTGTAACAAATGCTGTTTTTATTTTTTTAAAGATTTTTTTATTACAGTTGACATTAAATATTATGTTTGTTTCAGGTGTACAGCATAGTGGGTAGTAATCCCTTTTCCGTAATTACTTATGGAAAGTAATCTCTTTCCATAAATGTAGTACCCACCTGGTACCATACATAGTTATTACAATATTATTGACTGTATTCCCCATGCTGTACTTGATATCCGTGGGACTATTTTGTAACTGCCAATTTGTACTTAATCTGTTCACCCTTCCCCCGACCCCAAATCCAAATACTAACGCCTTTTGAGCTATCTTTTTACAATCTCCACCAAATGATACTGTTCTAAACATTTCACTATTTTCATCCACTGTTTTTCAGAACATTTAGAGGCAACGTAAGAAATACTTTGCCACTACCATTGACTGGAACTTTGGGGATCATCTAGCCTGGGTCCTAGAACTAATTGACTTAAACCTTTTACTCAGCAGCAGGATCAGGATTTGTTCAGCATCCAGACTGGGTCAAGCATTGTTCTAGATGCTGCAGATACAGTAGTGAACAATTAAGCTTTTCTAATTCTCCAGTAGACTATATTGCAGCCTATTCTGTTGAAAAATAAAATAATTGAGTCACATGTGACTAGGAAACCAACCTTCCTGCCTGTAAAAGTGAATTTTCTGAACTGCAATTACTAGGATAGTAATAGAACCCATAAAGATAAAAATATTTCCTCTGAAAATATTGTAGAAATAGAAAGTAAATGTAACGTGCATAAAATGCATGAATGGTAATTTCAGACCTTTCAATACAATGGTGTTAGGTGATGAAGAATTCTGTTAGCACTAAAATATAAATTCCTATTCACTTAAAAAAAAACTCCACAGACTACAGCTCTTAAAGAGCAATTTGAGGATTGCCTTGTCAGCTACTCCTGCCTAGAAAGACTGACAGCTTTTCCTTACTATCCCAGGAATGTTATGATCTTTTTGTATCATAAGTTTTCATTTGAAAAAGAGTTTGGTAGGAAGTATACTATTTTTATTCAAGCACTTCAGGATATAAAATTAATATAAAACAAAACAATTGGTAACAAAATCATTAACAAAACATAGGAAGTATCAGTTCCTAAAGGCTATCAGTCAAAAACAAAACAAAAACCCACGTGGGCTGTTGATGTACTCAAATTTCACTGAGTTTAGCTTTCCTTCCCCAGTTTTACTCTCTAGTACTGTTTATCTCATTGGAAGTGTATTTCCCCAACCCACTTTGGAAGTACTCTTAAACTGCCACTTGCTTGGGTTTTTTAGGGGTGATTTAAAAAAAAAATATTATATTGAATTAATGATACTGAAGACTTAAGGCTAATTCCAGAACAGGCAAAACTTATGTAAAAAACAGCACAAAGCCAGTCATTCACATTACTTTAATAGTTTAGTGAATTTAAAATTTTAAGTAGAAGAAGTTGAGAAATGCAAATAGTTTTTTTTTTCCCTAAAGGCCTCTAAGTAGATTGGGGTGTGAGGATACTTTTTTTAACACCTTTAAAGCAACTTAAGCCTCAAAACAGAAGTGCAAATTAAACTGTATTAATTTGCTAATTGTTTTTCTTTGTTGCAGGATGTCACTAATCCTGTTAAAGCATTTAGTTGTGATGTGCAGGAGGCTGTCAAAAGACAATCCACATGTATCTTTTTCAAAACGTAAATACATTACAGATATCCCCTACTAACCATTAAATTTATAATTATGATCAATTTGAAGAATTTTGAAACTGAATTTATTGGAGTGACATTGTTTCACAAAGCCATACAGGTTTCAAGTGTACAACTCAACAAAACATCATCTGCACACTGCATAGTACACCCAATCAGACCCCAAGTCTCATTCCATCCCCATTCTTCCCATCTTTGCCCACCTCCACCTACCTTCTACCCACTTTCCCTCTGGCTACCACCACACTGTTGTCAGTATCTATGTGTTATACATATATGATTAAGATTTTATTTTTATTTATTTATTTTTAGAGAGTGGGGAAGGGAGGGAGAAAAGGAGAGAAACTGATACACAAGTTGCTTCTCTCATACTTCCAACAAGGGACCTGGCCTGCAACCCCGGCATGTGCTCTGACCAGGATCGAACCATCCACCTTTTTGTTGGTGGGATGATGCCCAATCCAGTGAACCATACCAGTCCAGGCTATATATATATATATATATTTATTTATTTTAAATACACTCAAAGCTTGTTTTTTTTTTTTTCCTGTGCCCTCTCTCTCTCTCTCTCTCTGATGTACTATCACCTAAATAGTCCAGCATAATATGATGCTGCATTTATAGTCAAGTTTGTTATTAGCAAAACAACTAGAGAATGTAATACAAAAGCTTGTGCGTGTGTGGTCTTGGCTTAGTACCAACTTAAGTAATGTGGAGGTTTATTTATTCATGTATTACTGAACCTAAACTTGAAAATGTATTATTTGATTATGTTGCGATATGTGAATACAGACAAGAAAAGGAACCCAAGCAAAATCAACCCAAGCAAAAAAATAAAAATTTTGGAATTAGTGTCTTGTTCCATAAAAGATTAGTTAGTTGCCATTTAGTAAAAAAAATTTACATGTGCAAAGAAGTTAGTTTCTGTTATAAAGAAAATACTTAACGAACTCTTGGTATCTAAGTTGTTTCTTTGGTTGTTTAATTGATAGCTTACTGCTTTGCTGACCATTACATTCTTTATAAAATAATAATGAAGTTATATGAGTATATAATTAATACAATAATATACTAAAAGTTTCTATAAACCAACTTTTCTGTTCATTGAATTGTTTTTTCCCATTTACTTTTATTATACAATTGGAAATGTAGTTTGGTACAAAAAAGTACATAACATATTGGTAAGTACTTTAACATTTTTTAAAAATACATTTTATTGATTATACTATTATAGTTGTCCCAATTTTGTCCTCTTTTGCCACCCTCTGCCCAGTACCCACTTTCCCTCCAGCGATCCCCTCACTTAGTTCATGTCCATGGGTCATGCATATAAGTTCTTTGGCGTCTCCATTTCCTATTATTCTTGACATCCACCTGTCTATTTTGTACCTACCAGTTATACTTCTTAATCCTTTACCTTTCTACCCATCCTTCCCCTTACCCCTCCCAGCTGATAATCTTCCAAATCTATGATTTGGAAGATTATCAGCTAACCTGTGATTCTGTTCCCATTCCGATTGTTTACTGAGTTTGGTTTTTTTTTAAGAT
This sequence comes from Anoura caudifer, assembly GCA_004027475.1. Lineage (NCBI taxonomy): Eukaryota > Metazoa > Chordata > Mammalia > Chiroptera > Phyllostomidae > Anoura > Anoura caudifer. The sequence continues at coordinate 15,538 of PVKU01008810.1, read as the reverse complement.
TCAGTTGTTGATAGTTGTGAATATGTTGCCATTTTAATATTCATAGTTTTGATCTTCTTTTTCTTAAATAAATCCCTTTAACATTTCATGTCATAATGTCTTGGTGATGATGGACTCCTTTAGCTTTACTTTGTCTGGGAAGCACTTTATCTGCCCTTCCATTCTAAATGATAGCTTTGCTGGATAGAGTAATCTTGGATGTAGGTCCTTGACTTTCATGACTTTGAATACTTCTTTCCAGCCCCTTCTTGACTGCTAGGTTTCTTTTAAGAAATCAGCTGACAGTCTTAAGGGAACTCCTTTGTAGGTAACTCTGCTTTTCTCTTGCTGCTTTTAGATTCTCTCTTTATCTTTAACCTTTGGCATTTTAATTATGATGTGTCTTGGTATGCTCCTCTTTGGGTCCAACTTATTTGAGACTCTCTGTGCTTCCTGATCTTGTATGTCTATTTCCTTCACCAAATTAGGGAAGTTATCTTTCATTATTATTTTAAAATAAGTATTCAATTGCTTTTTCTCATCTCCTGGTACCCCTATGGTTCAAATGGTGCTACATTTAAAGTTGTCTCAGAGGTTCCTAAGCCTATCCTCATTTTTTTTTTAATTCTTTTTTTCTTTCTGCTGTTCTGATTCAATGCTTTTTCCTTCTTTTCATTCCAAATCATTGATTTCTCAGCTTCATCCTCTCTACTCTTGGTTCTCTACAGATTTTTCTTTATTTCACTCAGTGTAACCTTCATTTCTTCTTCTTTTTTTTTTTTTTTTTTTTTTTTTTTTTTTTTTTTTTTTTTTTTTTTTTTTTTTTTTTTTTTTTTTTTTTTTTTTTTTTTTTTTTTTTTTTTTTTTTTTTTTTTTTTTTTTTTTTTTTTTTTTTT
>PVKU01008810.1:0-14563 GCA_004027475.1 Anoura caudifer | reverse complement strand
TTTAGTTCTTTTTCTAGGGTTTTGTTCTGTCCTTTCATTTTGGCAGCTTCCCTGTGTTTGTTTCCTCCCGAAGTATCCTCCCAATTTTTATTCACCACATGTGAGTGTGAGACCCGTGTTCTGATGCCACTACCCCTCCACAGTGGTCTCTGCACCTGTCCATGCCTTTCTGCCCATCTCTGCAGCTCCACCCCTCCTGTCTGTCTGGATGAATGTGGCTTCTTTAAATCCTTCGTTGTCAGACTTCCATATAGCTTGATTTTCTGACAGTCCTGGTTGTTATTTGTTTTGAGATATAATTGTACTAATCAGTACTTTTAAGTCATATATTTTTCTCTTCATCCTTACTCCAAATCTGAGATTCTAATTTACATTTATATACTTGATGAAAGAATAGTTAACAAGGGAGTTTGGTCCTTTTTTTTCAAATCCTCACCCAAGAATATGTTTTTATTGATTTTAGAGAGAGAGGAAGGGAGAGAGAGAAACATTGATCAGTTGCCTCCTGTACATGCCCTGACCAGGGATCAAACCTGCAACCTAGTTATATGCTCTGATGGGGAATTGAACCCACATCCTTTTGGTGTATGGAACCATGCTCCATCAAACTGAGTCACCTGGTAAGAGCAAGGCAGTTTGGTCTTATTTCCTGTACTCCACATGTAGACTAGGCTTTCTTCTGTTGTATAATAATTTCTTTCCAATGTTGTTTTTAGAAACCTGAAGGAAAGTTTATGATTTGTTAGCATTATAAAATAGTCCCATCCAGGCTGTTGACTGGAATCAACACTGAACCACCCTAAATTGCTTCAGACTCCACCTTTATACCAATCCTGATTTCTGGGTCACAGCATCTAACCCTTTGCCTTACCTCTGGGTTACCAAGTCAGCCTCACTCCCGATACCCAATAGTTCCTTCCCCTACTCTGAAAGTCAGATTGCTCTTTACTGTTCAGGGTATAGTCTCTGCCAATCTGGCTTCATCCCAAGAACCTAACCCTAGCATAATTACCTGTGGCTGGTATACCCATGAAGCTCCTCTGGTCCCCACAAATAGGAAGTCTTGACAAGTGTCTGGCAATAAACCAAAGTACAGGCGTAGTGCTAAAGAGATGATAACGTGCCTCTAATGTTCATAATCTGCAATCTGTGTCGTTGTCAGTGTCAAAACATCGCATACTCATTCATATGAATTGCTTAATTTAGTGTTTCCCAAACTTTGTCATGATTTTGGCTTGACCCAGGAAGCATAAGTATTATTAATTAACAACTACTATTAGTAACAAATATTAATTAACCTTTTAAAAAACAAATGGATTTCTTTTAAATAGACTTATTTTAAAAGGAAACATAACCTTCATAAGTAGAAAACATTTCCAGTTGACATAAACAAAAGAAGACCTTAAAAACAAATCCAATGAAAACAAAACAAGGTTATTTTAGTTATGTAGTCTATCAAGTATCTGAGCCAAAGGCTGGCTCACAATTTGTTAAAAAGGAAGATTGGTAAGGGTTGTACATATTAGTTCTAACCTAATATTTTTCTGCTTAATATCTTGAGGAAGATTAAAAAATAGTGAAAAAATAGCTTTTTTTGCTGAGTGGCTTCACTGGTATTTTAATGTCCCATCCATCTAAAATTACCTCATGTAGGCCAGGGTGAGGAGGAGGCAAATGACAGATGAAGAGGAGGATTAAGCCCACCCATTGCCCCTGGGCTGGAGGAGTATCTAGTTTTCCAGTCAGATAATACAACAGATCACCCCCCCTCAAAATAAAAATAAAAATAAAAATTAGCTCACTTACCACTAGTGTACATGTCCCATGCTGTAAGAAACACTGGCTGATTTTACTTACCATGTGTATTAATTATTATAAATAATGCAGTGTAAAATACTAATGGCATGTTTCACAAAATATTTCAAAAATTCATATAGAACCAAAAAGATCCCAAATATCCTCAGTAATCTTGAGAAAGAAGAACAAAGTAGGAGGGATCACAATACCTGATATCAAACTCTACTACAAGGCTACTGTAATCAAAACAGCCTGGTACTGGCATAGAACAGATATATAGATCAATGGAACAGAAGAGAGAGCCTAAAAATAAACTCATATCTCTGTGGTCAATTAATATTATAAAAGGGGACAAGAGAATAAAATGGAGTAAAATAGACTCTTCAATAAATGGTATTGATAGAACTGGACTGGTACATGCAAAAAATGAAACTGGACCACCAATTTACACCATACACCACAGTAAACTCAAGATGGATAAAGGAGTTAAATATCAGTGGTGGCACCATAAAAGTTCTAGAGGAAAACATAGGCAGTAGAATTTCAGATATCACACACAGCGATATTTTTGCTAATATAGCTCCTAGGGCAAGGGAGACAAAGGAAAAAAATAAATAAGACTACATCAAATTAAAAGGCTTCTGCATGGCTAAAGAACCCATCATGAAAATGAAAAAAGAACCAACCTTATGGAAAAACATATTTGCCAGTGATACCTCGGAAGAGGATTTGATCTCCAAAATATATAAAGAACTCATATGACTCAACACCAGGAAGACAAACAATCCAATTAATCAGCTTAACAATAACCCACAACCTTCAGACCAACTTAAACAATCCAATTAAAAAATGGGCAAAGGACCTGAATAGACTTTTTTCCAAGGAGGATATGCAGGTGGCCAATAGAAATATGAAAGTATGCTCAATATCACTGGCCATTAGAGAGATACAAATTAAAACCACAATAAGATATTACCTCACACTGTTCAGAATGGCCATCATTAATAAAACAAACAACAAGTTCTGGTGAGGATGTGGAGAAAAGGGAACCCTAGTGCACTGTTGGTAGGAATGCAGACCGGTGCAGCCACTCTGAAAACTATGGAATTTCCTCAAAAAAAAAAAAAAAAATGGAACTGCCTTTTGACCCAGCTATTCCACTGCTGGGAATCCTGAAATGCCAATTTGAAAGAACTTATGCACACCTATGTTCATAGTAACATTATTTACAATAGCCAAGTGCAGGAATCAGCCTAAGTGCCCATCAGTAAATGAGTGGATCAAAAACTGTGGTACATTCACACAATGGAATTCTATGCAGCAGAGAGAAAGAAGGAGCTCCTAGCCTTTGCGACAGTGTGGATGGAACTGGAGAGCATTATGCTAAGTGAAATAAGCCAGGCAGTGAAAGACAAATACCATACAATTTCACCTATAAGAGGAACTTCATGAACAAAACAAACATGAGCAAAATAGAATCAGAGTTATGGAAAGAAAAAACAGACTCACAGTGACCAGGGGGAGAGGGTAGGAGGGTATTGATGGAAAGAAGAGGAAAAATAAAAAATAATTAGGTAAACAGAAATAGACTCATAGACACAGAGAACTGATGGTCACCAGAGGGGAGGGGAGTTGGGGGGCTGAGTGAAAAAGGTGTAGGGATTAAGAAGCACAGATTGGCAGTTACAAAATGGTCACGGGGTGTAAAGTTCAAGCAGGGGTGTCCAATATTTTTGTGTCTCTGTACCACACTGGAAGAAGAAGAATTGTCTTGGGCCACATATTAAATACATTGTGACATGTAATTACAAAAAACTCTCATAATGCTTTCAGTGAATTTACAGTTTTGTGTTGGGCTGTATTTACAACCATCCTGGGCTGCATCCGGCCCATGGGCCACAGGTTGGACACCCCTGGAGGGAATATAGTCAATAATATTGTAATACTTATATATGGTACTGTGTGAGTACTTAAATTATGAGAGGATCACTTTGTAAATAAGTATCTAACTACTATGCTATACACCTGAAACTAATATAAAATAATGAATGTCAACTGTAATTGAAAAATAAATTTTTTTAAGTAAAAAAAAGAAATTAATGTAGTGAAGGTTACAGGAAAGTTCTTGTGGCACACCCATCTCAGGATATCAAGGCAGGCTATTGGAAGGCCAAGTTATATGAAACCATGAGCTCTGGGAGAAAAGAGGAAGGGAACTTAACAGTTAAGAATCATCCTCCTTAGCTCTGAAATTACAAAAATAACTAAAAGCTGCTCTAACATCTAGAGGAAGAGTTGATGTACATGAGCTCCTTCTTGGAAATCCCATTTCAGGGATTCATTCAAATATCCTTCAATTCAAATCCTAGGAAAAGCTAAAATCCTCCAGAGACCAGAGTAGAAATCAGAGTGGGATACTGGAGAGAATGCAGATGTGCAGTGATAGCAGATACAGCGTCACTGATGATGACTTGTGTTCAGTTTTGGCAGGTCAGAGTAGTAGCAGATTCATGTGGTTAAAATTAAATGTATAATGTACATAAGAAAGAAAAAAATTGAGATCTTGTTTGTTTTCTTGTATTTGCCTCTCTTTTTTCCCTTGTTTAAGCTGATAGCAACTCTGCTTCCTTGCCTCAGGGGATGTTTGTGTCAGGGAAGAAAGCAGAAGTTGCTTTCAAAACACAACACATTCTCTCTAAGCTTAAAATGGTCACCCCCAAATTTCTATTTAATGAGTTCAGGGCTAGTAATCTGGTTGGAAGTAGTGTACCATGTGGCTAGGAATTTATTGAAGCTATGTTTGTATAGTGTTATAAATCAATGCAAAGAGGAACATTTCTAAATTTGCTTTTATTCTCACTTTAAAAAAATGTTAAGCCATCATATGATATAATATTATTTTTATTTAAGGTGGAGAAAGAGGAACGAAGCAGAGAGGTTCTCTCAAGCCACCTTTGGGTGCTGCCATGGGAAAGGATTTCACTGAGAATAAATGTGATGCCTAGCCTAAAAGAATGAGAAAGAAGTTGGTGGATCTCTAGAGCAGTGGGGATTTTGCTCCCTGATCCCTGGAAGTGTCGTTAGAATGTGACAGGATCTCAGAGTAAGTGTCTGAATGCTACATCAGAAAGTCTGGAACCTAGGCCTGGGAATCCCACTAGGAACTCCTACTAGCCAAACAAAGCTGTGACATACACTTGGCCGGTGCTATGGCCTGAATGTTTATGCCCCCCCCACAACCAAAATTCATATGGTGGTGGTGGCATTAGTAGGTGGTGGCATTTGTAAGTAGAGCCTTTGAGAGGTAGTTAGGTCATATTAGTGCCCTTACAAAAGAGGCCCCAGAGAGCTCCCTGGCTCCTTCCACCAGGTGAAGACACAGTGAAAAGACTACCATCTATGAACCAGGAAGTAATCTCTCACCAGACATCGAATCTGCTGGTGCCTTGGTCTTAAGATTTAGCAGCCTCTTGAATTGTGAGAAATAACTGTTTGTTGTTTGTAAACTGCCCAGTTTATGGTATTTTGTTATAGCAGTACAAATGGACTATGCTTGCTGTCTGCTGGCACATAGCAGTTTGGTAGACATGAGATCAATTAGTCAATACATATCGATTGACACCTGTGATTTGTCAACCATTGTTCTAGGTTCTGGAGATATAGGAATGAGTAAAACAGATAAAGTGCCTACCTTCCACAAACTTACATTTCTAGTAGGAAGGGACAGGAAATGAACACTTTTTATTTTTTTTTAAATTTTATTATTTTTGATTTTTAGAGAGAGGGGAAGGGAGAGAGAAAAAGAGGGACAGAAAAAGAGGGAGAGAAACAAAATCAACTGGCTGCCCTCCCTATGCGCCCTGACCAGGGACCAAACCCACAACCCAGACATGTGCCCTGGCTGGGAATTGAATAGGTGACCTTTTACCTTGCAGGACAATGCCCAACCAACTGAGCCACACCAGCCGGGGCGAAATGAACACATTTTAAATGAGTAAGAAAATTCAGATATTGGAAGTGTCATGAAAAAAATTAGGACAAGAGAGAAAGTAAAAAACAATGTCTAAAGTTACCGTCAGTTAAGGAGATGGGGTAGGGAAGAGGAATTAATTAGTTAATTAGTAAAGTTCTGAGCTGAGGGGGTATTCAGGTTTTGTGGTGCCTGACATTTATACAGTTTGGGGAATCCTCTTTCAGAAAACGGATACAAACTTGCAAATACAGTCATACCTCAGTACTCGTCAGCTTCAGAATTCATCAGACCTTGTATTCATGGCATTTTGACGAGAAAAAAAATGATTTGGCATTTGGCACTTGCTCCAGACTCATCACACTTGCTAGAACTTGTGTGAATCACAATGCTGCTCCACAAGAGAATATGCTTTATTGTTTAGTATTCCTCAGTTTCAGCATGAGTTTGGAATGAATTAACGAATGTGGAAGTACCACTGTACTCAATTAAGTATAGGACCTTAGAAGGGACTCATTCAAATGAGAGGCCCTGATATTGCACAGTAAATCTGTCCCTAGCTGGGACTTGAATGTCAGGAATATACCTGAAGAGGTCATCCAGGCTAGGATAAATGTTCCAGCACTAGCGAATGTGCAAACATGACTGATGACCATGGTAGCACTATATAGTGTGATCTCAGCAACTTGTCACATCCCTGGTGGAGGTGAGAGACCTCCAAGAATGACTGATAGAGAGTTCCCTATTTGCCAGGTATGGAGGTTGAAATTAAGCACTTTATAGAAAATTAGGAAAGTTGAGGAACCTTTAAGTGAAATTAATTCCCAATACATCTGTAAAGAGCCTTGTATATGTAGTTCACTTCCCATTGGTGCTATAAGAAATTACTACATATGTGACACCTTATAACTATTCCCATTTATTATCTCACAGTTCTGTAGATCAGAAGTCCAGGTGGGCTCAGCTGGGTTCTATGCTCAGGGTATCATGAGGCCAAAAGCAAGTTGTCAGCAGGTCTGGGCTCTTATCTAGAGGCTCTTTGGAGCTCATTTAAGTTGTAGTTGTAGAACTGAGGTCCCCACTTTCTTGAGGGCTCGTAGCTGGAGACTTTGCTCAGCTCCTAGAGGCTGCCCTCAGGTCCTCATCATGTGGCCCCCTCCACAGACAGCTCACAACAGTGGCTAGACCAGCAGGAGAACCTCCCTCCAGGTAGGGCCCAGTCCTTCTTTTATGAGCTTTTAACTCAGGCCTACTCAGGATAATCCCAATTTTTAAAAATTACTTAAAATTTGTAATTAAAATATTTTAAAATGTTAAAATACACGTAACATAAAATTTACTATTTTAACCATCTTAAGTATACAATTTGTGGCATTCATGACATTCACATTGATGTGCAACCAACACCACCATCCATCCACAGAACCTTTTTCATCCTGAAAAACTGAAACTCTGTACCCGTTAAACAATGACTCCATCCTTGTATCCCCAGCCCATGGAAACCATCATTCTAGTTTCTGTTTAGAATTTGACTACTCCATGTACCTCATATGAGAGGAATCATGCAGTTATAATTGATTATTGGGAAAAATTGAATATGGATTGGGTTTTAGATTGATATCAAGAAATTTTTTGTTATTTGTGTACTAAGATGTGGTAATAATGTGATTATAGAATTTGTCTTTAATTTAAAGAGATGCGTCTATAAAGTTTCATGATTTTGACAACTTTTTCAAATGGTCAGCAAAATAAAACATAAATAAATAGAAACACACATACATAAGTAGATAAAGCAGATTGGAAAGATCTTAATAATTTCTGAACCTAGCTAATGGGTATTCAAGTGTTTATTATACTATTGTGTTTTTTTAGTTTTTGTTTAAATTTTTTCATAAAAAAATGTTGAGAGAGAAGATCTTATTGTGGTTTGTAGTTTTTTATGCCCAGACGCATTTGGAAATGAGGATAGCGGTATTTCTGGTTATCAAAATGACGGGGAAGCATTACTGTGATTTACTGGAGAGGGTGGTAGCAGGGATGCTAAATAACTTGTAATGTGAAGGAATTCTCCACACAATGAGTTATGCTTCTCAAAATGCCAGTATCTCCCCTGTTAAGGAATAGTAAGAGTAAACCAATAAACATCTCTTCCAAAAATGTCTTCTCTTAACCCCATATAAAATTCTAGTTTTTTTTTCAATCCACACACACAAAATAACTGGATAATCTTTATTCATAGTTTCCACTTCCTCAACTTTTATTCATTCCTTAATTCACTCTAGTTTGTTTTCACAACCACCTTTCCTTAAAAACTGGTCTTATCAGGATGGCTGCTGATGTTACTGCTAAATGCAGTGGACATATTGCAGTATTTGTCAAGATGAATACTTCCTCCTTCATGAAAATTTCCCCTCAACTTCCATGACACCACTTTCTGCTCATTGTCCTCTGAATTCTCTAACTACTTTAAAAATGCCTCTCATAACACTCCTTTTTCTCTGCCTACATCTTATTTCACAGGATGTCATCTGTAGACTCCTTTCTTTTCCCTTTGCAAAGTTTTTCTTGGATCCCCACCTCAAGGCTAGATACTGCATCTAAGTTCCATATCTATTTATACCGTTGCCTACTGGCATGAAATACATAAGCCTAACAAACACCAAATGGGACTTAGCTGCCCACGTACATTTATTTATTCTCTTAGAGTCTATTTCAAGCAATGACTGGGATTTACTTAATGCTTTGGGAACCCACCTATAAAGACACCTATTCTAGATGACAAAGGAGGGGAGGATGGGGACAGGGATGACTCCTGGGAGGAGATGTCACTTAAGCGAGGTAGTTAATCAAAGAGGAATTGGATGAGGTGTTTGGGAGTGATGCCCTGTGAGTAAAAAGGACAATCTGTCAGAGGAACAGAGGCAGAAACACAACAGCAAGTGCAACTACATTCCTCCTTCAATGGGAAGTGATTCACAGCTGTTGGAGTACACATGCTTTTGAGGAGGAAGAAAAGGTAGGCAGGAAATAGATCATAAAGAGTCTTTTATGAGATGCTAAGGAGTTGAATTTTAATCTATCAGTCAGGTCAGAGTTGAATAATTGCCCACAGGCTCCAGAAATGGGTTGGCTCATGCTGTGTGTGTGTGTGTGTGTGTGTGTGTGTGTGTGTGTGTGTGTGTGTGTGTGTTTTAATTGGATTAGTTATCAACATCTAAAAATTGAGAAATTTCACATGGAAGTCTGGATTTCTAGCCTCTCCTGAAGAATTGGGGAGCTCTGACCACATTCTCCCAAATTTGACAGACTCTGCAGTCACCACTCTGCAGTAGTTCCCATCTGATCTGCTTTATTCATCTGTTACTCAGGCCACCTCCATGGCCCCTGTGGCCACTGGTAGTTGCTACTTTTGCTCCAGATGAGGAGCCATTGAAGAACTGTTATCAGGGGAGTAATATCAGAAATTGGGTCAGAAAGATCATTCTGGAAAATATATAGAGGTTAGATTCTGGGCAAAAGAAAATGGTGCCATAAAGAAGTGAAACTGTAAGTTCCAGAGCATTGGTCTTGCAATTTATAGCCATTCTCATGTTTTTATCATGGCACTCTCTGTGGCTTCCTTTATCTCCAACACTCGATCACAGTTAACTGTTTACCTCATTTCTAGAGATGAACGTTAATATCATGTAGTTTCCCTATTGTAAAGATTTCTGGCATGTTACTAACTAAATTCTGAAGATGAATGTTTTCTCTTGCCTGCGTAAGGAAGGAAAAGGAAGAAAAAAAAGAGAGTAGTACTAATATTTTGAAGTTGTTCTATATCTTAACTATGGTAATGGTTATACAATGGTATATATTTGTCAAAAATCATAGAAGTATAGATGAAAAAGGATATTCCTGTAGGTAAATTATACCTCATTGAGAGAGAGAGAGAGAGAGAGATACCACCTAAGTTCTAAGATGGTTAATGTCACATCAGGAAAAACTATGCCATATTCATAAAGTCACTTTCATAATTTAGATGATGATTTTCCTCATAAGATAGTAAATATAATGACTAATATAATCTTCAATATAGCTTATTCTCCTCTTTATAACTTTGAAAGAAAACAGTTAAGTTCTCAAAAGCCATCTTACATTCAAATCATTTGTTTCTCAGAAGTTTAAATTTAAACTTTAGTCAACCATATCAGATTAGTTAACTAAGTGTGATATAGAGCAAGCCTCCAAGGTGGCCCCCAGTGATTCTTACCTCTTGGTGGCCACACCCTCATGCGGTTCACTTCCACAGTGTAAAGGACTGAGTTGTGTAACCAATAGGATGTAGAAGAGGTGACAGCATAACGTTATTGCTTAGGTCATAAAAGCATTAATGTTTCTGTCTTGCTCTCTCAGGAATCACTCACTCTGGGAGAAGCCAGTTGCCATGTTGTGAGAACATTCAAGAAATTTTCCATGTGAGAAAGCCCTCTTGGAAGGGGTCGTTTAGCCTAAGTAAAGCCTCTATTCACTAATGTTTTGAATGCAAACTCATAAGAGATCTAGAGCCAGAATCAACCAGCTATGCTGTTGCCAAATTCTTGACCCATTTCACTGTGAGATAATAAATGTTAATTATTGTTTTAAGCTGCTAAGCTTTGGGATAATTTGTTATATACTGACAACAGAAACAGTAGTATTTTATTTTTCTGAAATATAGTCAAACCTAAATATTCCAGGGCATACTGCATCTGTTGGAATTTTAAGCTCATTATTTTAATCGATAAAGGGAGAATACTGCAATATGTAGGCTTGCATTGAGTCTAATTTCTAATACTTAGAAGATGGTCAATAAGTGATCATTGCAGAATATATTTTTAGTCAGAGACTGTTTATTTACAAGAGCTGAGACTTAAAGTAGCTTAAGTAAAAACAGGATATACAGAAAGCATTATCTTCATAAAAATATTCAAGAGGAATATCTGGATTTTGGGGAATTAGAAGGCTGTCAGGTGGTATACCTCTCCTTCTTCCTTTTCTCTCCTTTTATCTCTCTATCTGTCTCTATGCATCTGTTTCTCTGTCTCCTTCTCCCTATATTTTTCTTTCTTTCTGTCCATTTCTCTCTTTCCACATCTTTCTCCTTTCCCCACTGCAGCTTTAATTTTCTCAAGTCCTCTTTTCTCATCCCCCTTTCTGCATCCCTTCTTTCCCCTCTCTCAATATTTCCATTTCTCATTCCCTCTTTCTTTATTCCTAATATCCTTACCTCCTCTTCCCTCCTTCTTGCCTTTTCCTCTTCCCTCCCTTTTCACTTTCCTGTCCCTTTCCTTTTGTATTTTTCTTTTTCTATGTTGCTTTATCTTTTATCACTTATTCAATGTACCTTCTTTACCCTTCTGTTCTGAAAGATGCCTGCCTGCAAACTTAAAATAATATGGAGATTTGTAAAATCAATTTGATAGGTTTCTTCAAAGTATTCTGAAATACAAAACATGTCAGAAATCTGAAGATTATGAAATGCTAAGCAAGCTATGGCAGCATTGAGGACCTGGAGGATGAAAAAGTCCTCAGTGTATCTAATATAAATGTCTCAAAGTCCATGAACCCATCTACTCTACTTATGTAAGAGAGTCTTTGCATTTTCCTGCCCAGGTTCTCATTCTTCACCTGCAGCAAATTAGAAAAGAAAGTTAGACGAGGGGTACTCCTTAAGTCACATTCTTGGCAGCAAGTGATATATGGAACCTGAGAAGTAAAAGATTATACAGATTAAAAACTATAACAAGCCCTGGCCAGGTGTCTCAGTTGGCTGGAGTGTAGTCCCCTGCACCAAAGTGTTGCAGGTTGATTCCCAGTGTGGGCATATATCTAGACTGTGGGTTCTATCCCTGGTTGGGGTGTGTGCGGAAGGCAGCCAATCAATGTTTTTCTCTTATATCAATATTTCTCTCTCTTCTTTTCTGTCACTCTAAAATCAGTAAAAATATGTCCTCAGGTGAGTATTTAAAAAAAAAATTAAAAAGACTCTGACAACAAAAAGCAGACATAAGAACTGAGAAAAGAGCATGGACCTAATCAATGAAAGGGCAAACAGATCTGTACTCTTCAGTAGTCTGGAACAAATCTTCATCTAATAGTGGATAGTCATTATTATGAACTGTGGAGAGAGTATCAAATTTTATTTTGATATTTAAAAAGGAAGTAATATATTTTGTGAATATTTTGGTAAAGTATTACACAGTGTGACCCTTCAAATATAAGCTGTGGACATTGAGAAAATTTAGATGTAAAAGTACAGTGACTTAAGGAAAATGTTAATTATATTTAATTTTATATTTAATGGAGCTTTTCTCCATTGTTGTAGAAAAAAATAATAAACTTACAAATTTAACAATTGATATAGTAGAGTCCATCAAGTCCTAAGGCACTAATGCCTTTAAAATTAGAAATCTTAGGTGATAAAAAAGTATTGGAGATCAGCATCACCCTCATTTTAAGCACAAACATGACACTGGTTCAACAAGTAGCTAAAACTTCCTTCTGCCCATGAACATAAATTAGCAAGTTTTACATTCCTTTCTAGTTTATACTAAAAATTGGGTATGTTTTCACTCTCCAGTTGGTTATAGGTCCTCTAAGGCAGACTCAATTTCTTCTACTATTCTACATTGTGAAATATCAGGTTTCTCACATTGTGGAGGCTCTACAGATGCTTATAATTCATTAATTGGCATACTGTAGTTGGCAAATACAGTATCAAACATAATAGATTTCTTTTAAATGTGCTACATCCATGGACATTGCAGTTATTTCTCAGGGACCATAGAATAATTTCCCCCAAATCCCCCATCAGAGTTATTTTTAGTAGTGTTTTTTTCTGGTTATAAAGCTAATTTATTCTCATTGAAAAATTATCAGTAAGGTGTTTAATTTTAATCAGTAAAATTATCAGGAAATAATTTTAAAATATAAAGAAGAAAATAATGTCACTTGTAATTTCATTATTCATATCTGCTAACATTTTCTTACAGAAAATATTCTCCAGATTTTTGCTTTGAATATATTCCTAAATACATACATGTTTATTAATTATTTTTAGATATAATTAACATATTAGTTTCAGATATACAACATAATAATTCAATATTTGTATATATTACAAAATGATCATCACAGTAAGTATAGTTAAGCATCCATTACTTCATTTTGTTACAAACCTTTTTTCTTATGTAGAAAACTATTGAGATTTATTCTCCTAGCAACTTTCAAATATACAATACAGTATTATTGACTATAATCAACATGATGTACCTTATAACCCATGACTTATTTGTCTTATAACTGAAGTTTGTACCTTGACACATTTTCCCACCTCTTAACCCCTGCTGGCTGCCTCTGGCAGCCAGCAATCTGTATCTATGAGCTCATTTGTTGTTGTTTTAATAGATTTCACCTACAAGTAAAATCATAAGATATTTGTTTTTCTCTGGCTGACTTATTTCACTTAGCATAATGTCTTCAGGATTCATCCATGTTGTCACAAATGACAAGATTTCCTATTTTTGTGGCTGAATTTTATATATATATATATATAAATAACATTTTCTTTTCATTCATCTGCCAGTGGACACTAAGTTTGATTCCATATCTTGGCTTTTGTGAATAATGCTGCAGTAAATTTAGGGGTGCATATATCTCTTTGATTTAGTGTTTTCATTTTCTTTGGAGAAGTACCCAGCAGTGGGATTACTGGACCGTATGGTAGTTCTATTTTTAACATTTGAGAAACCTCCATACTATTTTTCATAGTGACCACACCAGTTTACATTCCCACCAACAGTGTCTGAGGCTTCCCTTTTCTTTACATCCTTGCCAACACTTGTTTCTTGTCTTTTTGATAATAACCAACAGGTATGAGGTGATATCTCATTGTGATCTTGAATAGGTTTATTTAAAAAAAAACATGAGATCACTTTACATAGAGTTTAATAACCATCTTTTTCATTTAGCCATGTGTCATGGACATCTTCCCATAGCAGTGGCAATGAATATGTCAATCTATGTACTGTATTTTATTCAACTGATATTCTTTTGGTGATATTTCAAGCATTTTACACATTTTTTACTGTAAAAAATGCATAGTTGAAGATCTTTGACTCATCTTTCTTATGGAAAAATTTCTTGAATGGAATCACGTAATAGAAGTTTGGGATCCAAGCATAAAATAAGTAAATACCAATTGATCATCAAAATATAACTGAGTATAGGAACACAACTATTGTTTAGCTAATTTGGAATTGTTAATTTTTTTTAGCCATAAGAAGGTATATTTTTGAGCTCTGGCCCCAAGTGGCTCAATAATTGGAGCACCATCCTGTACACCAAAATGTTTAGAAGTTCCATTCTCATTTGGGGCACATACCTAGGTTGCATGTTCCATTCCCAGTTGGGGTGCATATGAGAGGCAACCAGTAGATGTTTCTCTTTCACATCCATGTTTCTCTCTTTCCCTCTCTCAAATCAACGGAGATATCATCAGGTGAGGATTTAAAAAAGTATAATTCTGAGGTACTTCTAATTGGCTCCACTGACAAGTATTTTGAAAAGTTTTTTTGTTTTTTTTTTAATTATATTTTATTGATTATGCTATTACAGTTGTCCCATTTTCCCCCCTTCATTACCCTCCACCCTGCACACCCCTCCCACCCACATTCCCCCCTTTAGTTCATGCCCATGTGTCATAAGTTCTTTAGCTTCTACATTTCCCACACTATTCTTGCCCTCCCCCTGTCTATTTTCTACCTACCATCTATG
>PVKU01008809.1:0-69285 GCA_004027475.1 Anoura caudifer | reverse complement strand
CTCCAGGACATCTTTAAACATCCCAACATCTGAATTATAGGAGTACCAGAAGGGGAAGAGGAAGAGCAACAAGTGGAAAAGTTATTTGAACAAATAATAAAGGAGAACTTCCCCAATCTGGCAAAGGAAATAGACTCCAGGAAGTCCAGGAAGCTCGGAGAGTCCCAAAGGAGTTGGACCCAAGGAGGAACACACCAAGGCACATCGTAATTACATTAGCCAAGATTAAAATGGAGAGAATTCTAGAAGAAGCAAGGATAACGGTCACCTACAAAGGAGTTCCCATCAGACTGTCAGCTGATTTCTCAAAAGAGGCCTTGCAGGCAAGAAGGGGCTGGAAAAAGGTATTTGAAGTCATGAAAGTCAAGGACCTACATCCAAGATTGCTCTATCCAGCCAAGCTTTCATTTAGAATGGAAGAGAAGATAAAGCGCTTCTCAGATAGGGTCAAGTTTAAGGAGTTCATCATCACCAAGCCCTTATTATATGAAATATTAAAGGGACTTATCGAAGAAAAAGAAGATAAAAAATAGGAGAGTAAAAAGACAGCAAACTCACAGATATTAACAACCACACATAAAACAAAAGCAAATTAAGCAAACAGCTAGACCAGGATAAGGAACACAGAAATGGAGATCACATGGAGGGTTAGCAACAGGGGAGTGGGAGGAGGAGAGAGGGGAAAAGGTACAGAGAATAAGTAGCATAGATGGTGGGTAGAAAATAGACAGGGGGAGTGCAAGAATAGTGTGTGAAAAGTAGAAGCTAAAGAACTTATGAAACATGGACGTGAACTAAAGGGGGGAATATGGGTGGGAGGGGGTATGCAGAGTGGAGGGGAATGTTGGGGAAGAAATGGGGTAATTGTAATAGCATAATTAATAAAATATAATTTAAAACATTTTAAGTATATTTTATTCATTTTGCTATTATAGTTTACCCATTTTTCCTCCTCTTTATCCCCTTTTGCCCTGCACCCACCTCCTTCCAGCATTCCTCCCTCCTTTAGTTCATGTCTGCGGGCCATACATATAAGTTCCTTGGCTTCTCCATTTCCTATACTATTCATAACCTCCCCCTCTCTACTTTGTGCCTACCAATTATGCTTCTGATTCCCTGTACCTTTCTCCCTTTCTTCCCCTCACCACTGATAACCTTCCATGTAATCTCCATTTCTGTGGTTCCTGTTTTAGTTGTTTGCTTGGTTTTTGTTTCTTTTTTTTTTTTAGATTCAGTTGTTGATAGTTGTGAGTTTGTTGTCATTTTACTGTTCATAATTTTGACCTTCTTTTTTCTTAGATAAGTGCCTTTAACATTTCATATAATAAGGGCTTGGTGATGATGAACTCCTGTAACTTGAACTTATCTGACAAGCACTTTATTTTCCCTTCCATTCTAAATGACAGCTTTGCTGGATAGAGTAATCTTGGATGTAGGTTCTTGCCCTTCATGACTTGGAATACTACTTTCCAGTCTTTTCTTGCCTGTAAGCAGAGAGTCTTATGGGAACTCTTTTGTAGGTAACTCTCCTTTTCTCTTGCTGCTTTTAAAATTCATTATCTTCAATCTTAGGTAATTTAACTATGATGTATCTTGATTTGTTCCTCCTTGGATCCAACTTCTTTGGGACTCTGAGATTCCTGGACTTGCATGTGTTTCCTTTGCCAGATTGGGGAAGTTTTCCTTCATTATGTTTTCGAATAAATTTTCAAATTCTTGCTCTTTTCTTCTCCTTCTGGCACCCCTGTTATTCAGATGTTGGAATGTTTAAAATTGTCCCAGATGTTCCTCAGCCTCTCTTCATTTTTTTGAATTCTTATTTCTTCTTTTTGTTCCAATCGAATGTTTATTTCTTCCTTTTCTTCCACATTGTTTCCTAGTTTCCTTCCCTTCACTGTTAGTTCCCTGGGTATTTTCCTTTACTTCATTTTGTATAGCCTTCACTTCTTTTATTTTGCAGCCATTCTAATCATTTCTGTGAACATTCTGATTACCAGTGTTTTAAAGTCTGCATCTGATAGGTTGGCTATCTCCTTGTTGCTTAGTTCTTTTTCTGGAGCTTTGATCTGCTCTTTCATTTGGGCCATATTTCTTTGTGTCGGCACTCATGTTTCATTTATCTCTATTGTATTGGCCATGGCAGGTTGGAGAAGAAGATTAAAAAGAACATGTAGATTGAATATATAATTTTTGTGTGTGTGTTTTAAGACTTATTCAGAAAAGAAGCATTATTTAAAATCCAAGTTGTGATGCCATGTTGACATTTCCTAGCAGATTGCTGGTCATGGCCAAGACCCAGGGGGCCATAGGGTAAATGTCATTACTTTTTACTTGCCTCAGAGAATTTGGTATGCCCCTCCCCAATGAGAGAGAGAGACAGAGATTGATTTGAGCATTTTTGAAAAAGTTAGCATTGTCCACAAAGTTGTCATAGTAGCTCATATTAATAATTGCTTGTTAACATGATGACTTTGAGTACTGAGGTTTTAGCATGTTTGAACAGATTATAGGATTTAGTGAGAACCAGAGAAACATCTGGTCTTTAAAGAATAAAACCCTTTGAGTCCCTTAAGACCTATAAAACAATCTGTGTTTATTGTAGAAAATTGGGAAAAATGCATAAAACTTAAAAAAATTATTCAGCCAAACAAATGTATTGATATTTTATGCTATTTCCATATAATTGTTTTATATATTTTCTCAGTCAAGAGTCTTTTTGAGTTGTAAAGCAACAGAAAATTGATCTGGCTAATGTTAGCGTAGAAGGGGGTTTATTCAAAAGTCATTGGGACAGCTTTCCATGACCAATATATAGTTGGCCTGGAATTATTTTAAGGCAACAACCCCTTTTGTCTTTTAGAATATCTTTTTTTTTTTTTAAACCAGAACATATTGTATATATTGGCTGTTCCTCATTCTATCCACCTTGGGAAAATATACTGTTACTTATGAATGGAGGGAGTCTCAAAAAGGAAGAATCTAGGAATATAAGAGGTCACAAAGAAAGTAACCTCTGGCTTGCCCACAGCACTGAGATTACAGGGAATGGTTTAGCAGTTCACTGTGATGGGCTTGGGGAGCAAGGATAACTCCAAAATACTTTTAAACATAATGCAAGCAACACTCTCGTTATAGAAAACTAGAATATATAGAAAAATAAGAAAGATACCACCCATAGTATAAATTAACCTGTCAAAGAGTAAAAATACTTAGAAACTAATTTAACTAGGAGGGAACATGTTAGATAAGAAAGAAAACTAAGGATGTAATTTAAACAAAATCTAAATAGTGGAAGAACATACCATACTCCTGAACAGGAAGACAGTGTCATAAAGTGTTCTCTCTAAAGGCATTTACACATTTGATGCCCTTACAATCATAGTATCACTTTTTTAGGGGGTGGGGAGGGGGAACCAGGCAAAATGATTTTAAGTTCATGTGGGTGAAAAAATGTATGAGAATCATTAAGACATTTTTGAAATATATAAAATAGGGCTTTCTCTTCTAGATATTAGAATTTTAGAGCCACTGAGTTAAAACAGCAGGTATTGACGTAGAAATAGAATGAAAAGTCCTAGTACATATGGGCAATTACATATGGTAAAGTGCATTTATATTGGGTGGGAAAAGAATGGTTTCTTTAATAAATGATGTTGTGTTACTTATCTGTTCATTTGGAAGAAAATATATAGCTTTTCAATCTCAAACCCCATACAGTAAAAACTTTCAGAGAGAAACAGCTCCAACTTTAAATATAAAAGTAAATAAAATTAGTACAGAAAAGGAGACATGGAAATAGAACTATCCGGGAGTAACATTTCTGTATCTCACTGAAATTAAGTTAGTATAAATATGAAGTAGATTCTGATAAGTAAAGATGTACACGGCAAGCTTTACAGCAAGCACTAAAAACTATCATGAAAAACATTATTAAAAACTTAAATATTATACTAGACAGTATTTTTAATGTAGAAAAGAAGTAAGGGAGGAACAAAAAGTAAATAAAACATTAGGAAAATATTTGGTAAACTATTTATATAGCCTTTGGGTCATATAGGATACTCTGAGACCATCAGGAAAAAGGTAAGTAATATATACCTAAACATCTGTCCATCCATTCATTCAATCATTCAGTTTGATTTTCCTACTAGAGATACACCAGCTTCATCCTAACTTGGCCATCTCTACACCCGTACCCTGGCTGATTTTGATCAACACATCAATACAGCCTAATTAGTTTGTATGTGTAGTAATTCTCTGTAGTCTTTTTCATAAATACCAGTTTTTAAAATAATCTTAGGTGGGTTTTTATTCAGTGGTGTACTATTGTGTATAAAATTAAGACATTATATTTATATCTCTTTGCTAGCATCAGGTACATGGATGCATTTAAGTAGCAATCAGTAATAGCGGTGGTCCTCACATTTAATAAGAATCATTGGGCATCCAGTAGGCAGTCACAATTGCAATAGTCATCACTAACAATTAATACCCTTTTGCAAATTGATCTGTAGAGTCAATGCAGTCCTAATCAAAATCTCAGCAGGTTTTTGTAGCTATTGACAACCTGATTCTAAAATTCGAACAGAAATGCAGAGTACTCATGATAGCCAAGACAAACTGAAAAAGAAGAGCAAAGTTGGAGGACAACCACTACCTGATTTCAGATCTCATTATCAAGCTATAGTATCAAGACAGTGTGGTGTCAAAATAGGTAAATAGGTCACTCACACTGAATAAATATACCACTTTTAATGTGAGTTAAACAATTCACTGAAGATGCTGTGGACCCTGGGAGAATTGAAGTTGATACATTAGCCCTACACTTACTGAAATTCCATTTGTAACTGAAAAATTATAGCTAGCCCTTGAAGCCAGTCAAGTAGATGGTGGATTTGAGAATTAAAACCCCTTTTGACTTGAGAACTAACATTGTCTCTCCACCTCTACCCCTGTAGCCTAGATACCTCACTTCACTTTTATGTTCTTCTTGGTACAGTAGACCCAAGTTTTGTAGAAAAAAAATGTGCTCAGAGCATAATGTACCTACTATGCCCTTTATTTACATGATAAACTTACCAGCTTTCTAGGATGGTCTTTGTCCAGCCTCATTTTAAATTCTGTCTATTCTTGCAACCTACTTCATCTGTGTTCTGTATTAATATTCTAGTTCCAAATGGGTGCTCTGATTAAAGGGAAGAAGGAAAATTAATATATGCCTATTTATTTGCTCCAAAACTTCTGACTAGACATTTAACATTCTGCTGCTCTTTGGAGAGTTTAGCTTGGAGATGGGTAAGTAAGGGTAGTCAGCAAGGGCTGGAATTGGTGTAACAGAGGAATATATCTGATAATATTTGTTGTTTATGCCCACTAATTCTCAGAATCATGAAAATATTTTTACTATATGCATGAATATACACATGTATGCACTCATATTTGTACCATATTTTAAAAGGCACATATGCCCTTTATACATGTTCCTTGATGTCTCTTCCCCTATTATCCCCTATTATCCTTCTCACCCCTTCTCTCTGGTTACTGTCAGTTTCTTCTTTATTTCAATGTCTCTAGTTGTATTTTGCTTGCTTGTTTGTTCTGTTGGTTAGGTTCCATTCATAGGTGAAATTATATGGTATTTATCTTTCACCTCTTGGCTTTTTTCACTTAGCATAATGCTCTCCGGTTCCATCCATGCTGATGTGAAGGGTAGGAGCTCTTTCTTTCTTTCTGCTGCACAGAATTCCATTGTGTAAATGTACCACAGTGTTTTGATCCACTCATTTACTGATGGGCACTTAGGTTGCTTCCAGCTCTTAGCTATTATAAATTGTGCCACTATAAACATTGGGGTGCATAGGTTCTTTTGAATTGGTGTTTCAGGATTCCTAGAGTATAATCCCAGCAGTGGAATTGTTGGGTCAAAAGGCAGTTCTATTTTTACTTTGTTGAGGAAATTCCATACTGTTTTTCACAGTGGCTGCACCAGTTTGCATCCCCACCAACAAAGCGCTAGGTTTCCCTTTTCTCCACAACCTCTCCAATACTTGTTTGTTGATTTGTTTATGATGGCCATTCTTACCCATGCAAAGTGGTATCTCATTGTGGTTTAATTTGCATCTCTCTGATGGCTAGTTATACTGAGCATTCTTTCATATGTCTCTTGGCTCTCTGTATGTTGTCCTTGGAGAAGTGTCTGTTCAGGTCCTTTGCCCATTTTATAATTGTTTTTTTTGTCTTCCTGGAGTGGAGTCATGTGACTTCTTTATACATTTTGGAGATCAAACCCTTGTCTGAGGTGTCATTTGCAAATATGTTTTCCCATACGGTTGGTTCTCTTTTCATTTTAATTCTGTTTTCTTTACCCATTCAGAGCTTTTCATTTTGATGAGGTCCCATTTTTGTATTCTTTCCTTACGTCTCTTGCTCTAGGAGGCATATCCAAAGGTGGTAGGTTTGAGGGTAGGAGGCGGTGATGGGTGGAGCAGGGGGGTGTGGTGGGGTGAATATGGAGACAACTCTATTTGAACAACAATACAAATATATAAATAAAAATATATAAGCTCTAATCACTTGGCACTGTTCCTTAAAAATAACAAACAGTTGCATTTTCAGCTACACATGATTATTGAAACTTAAATTCTGTGTTACTTATCCAAAGGAATATTACCTAAGGGAGAGAGATGAGGAAAGAGAGGGAAGTCAGAACGTGTACTTGCTTCTTGGTTTGAGAGGTAAGCAGAGAGGGGCTCTATAATTCTAGTTTGATAACTGTTTTTTAGTGTGCTCAAAGTCTTTGGCTCATTTCTACATAGGAGGGAAATACAAGGCCTGTCCATAAGGTATCCAGCCATGTAATAGAGACATTTATTGAAGAAGATACAAGATACAAGAAACATGTACATAAGACAATGATGCCTTAGTTCCCTTCAAAGTAGGTATCTTGGGTCCTGACACAATTCTCCCAATTGCCATCAGCTGCCCTGTCATATTTTCCTGAATCTCACTGATGGTCTGAAATCTCATCTCTTTCAAAGGTGATTTTAGTTTGAGGAAAAGCCAGATGTCACAGAGTGCCAAATCTGGCCTGTAGGAGGACTGAGTCACCTGGGTGATTTGATGTTTTGCCAAAAAAACTGCATGAGACGTGTGCATGAGCAGGCACATTGTCATGATGAGGCTGCCAATCACCTGTTGCCAATCGCTGGCCTTCTGAATCATCCAAATAGTTTCCACGGAGGATTATTCCAGCTCAACACAAAATCTGATGCAGGTCTGTTGCTCTACTCATTCATTTTTGAATGCCATGGCCACATAGTACACTTACTCGCTCAATAGTATCTGCTGCCGCCACCGACTGGTGCAGTAGTGGGGGCCATAGACAGGGATAGTGGGGGCAGTGACAGCAATGCAGTTGTCATTGTTTACATATGCACAGTCCAGTCCACTCTCCTTGGCTGCCAGGTTACATCAATGTCGTGCAAACCATTCTTGTTATATTAACAATGGCTGGACTTTTTCTAGACTTTGTATGGCGCTCCATGTTAGTCTCAGTAACAGAGCTACTGCTACCCAACTGCTGGCTCTTGGCTCCCCTCCCAGCCCCCCCATCTGCTTTCCCTTCCTCTCATACCTTTCAGAATAGCACTATGCTTTATCTAATTGTTCTGGAGGAGCGATCCCCAATACAGAGGCCAAAGAAACAGAAAACAAGTCCCTTCCACATCTGTTAGTTTCAATTCCTCGGGGACATTATCTGTACTTAATTGTGTCCGTAAGACATGTTTGGCGGGGTATACCCAAGCCTCTCCTCACCTTATTGCCTAGTTCTTTCTGTGAGCTGAGCATATTCTTTTTCAACTACCTGAGAAAAGTCTTTCTTTTGAATTCACTCCAAATTAGTTGTTTTTCTGTCATTGTTCTTTTTTTTTTTTTTTTTTTTTTTTTTTTTTTTTTTTTTTTTTTTTTTTTTTTTTTTTTTTTTTTTTTTTTTCATTTTCTGGCATGTGTGTTCTTTCTCTTTTTTCTGTAACAAAGGACGTCACTGGGAGCAGACACCATCTACTGGAGATGGAAAACAGCCTCCTTATTCATTCCTCTCATCTTCTATACTACAACTCCTGCTCCAAGTTGCAAGAGTGTTGCACACAACATATTTTCAGGCCCAGAGTGGGGAGAATGGGTACTGGTGCCAAGTCACAAAGACAGTGTCCAGTTAGTCTACATTTTAGATGATGGTGGAGACAGACCCACTATCAGGAGAGGTTTCTACATCTCTTTGCCCGCAGAGCTCCCTAAGTAGCCAGCACCCCTCCATGTGGGATGGAGGAGGAGCCCTTTGGGGCAAAGCCAAGGCATGGAATTATAACAACTGGAGCCTGGCTCCTCAACAGTAACACTGGAAGGACATGCAAACTTGAAGCCTGGGGTCTTGAGTTTTTAATAGCCATTAATTAATTAAGCTCTTTGGCTTTTTTAGTGTGGTAAGAAATAGAATATAGAAGTCTTGTCTTCCATGTTGATATGGGGTTGCCACAAAGACATGGCAGATGTCTCAGAACTCGGAGCAGTACTGAATTTGACATTCACATCTGAGGAGAATGTCTGAGTTTGGACTTGGTATCCTATATGCTCTTTCCTCCCCTCTGTCTCTGTCCTCCCCCAGGTCCTTAGTACCTAGGAACGAAAACACCCAGGAGCAACTGGTGGAAGCCCTGTTCATGAATTTGTCTCTTTCTATCAATGAGGGCCGTCCTGCCTCTGATTCAGTTCATCTGGTGTTTCTTGGTGCTCTGTCCAACTCTTGGGGCTCTCTGTTCTCTTTGTTTTGGGCCTCTCCTTTCTTGCCAGTTTAGCAATGCAACTAAAAAAATAATTTGAAAATTCTTTCTAGGATTGTCAGTAGTTTTCAGTAGTAGGGTTTGTTCAGGATGGCTTGTCTGAAGTATCCTATAAGGTAAATTCATCATTTCCTTGGAGTAACTTGGGACAGTAGCAACAAGGAAATGATAAAAAGTTTTCTGAAGTAGACTCTTGTTACTGTTTATACATGGTATTTTATCCTTACAGATGTGTATGTTACCTGTTAGATCAGCAGAGAGGGAAATATTCTATACATTGATATGCCTCATCTATTTCTGAACAGCATGAGTAAATTCTATTACTTATTCTTAATTTCCACTTTTGGTGATATTACAGTTTCTGTCAAAATGGTATTTCAAGTTGCCATTTGTGGTGGTTTTTCATAACCATTTGGGCTTTTAAAAGGATGGCATTTGCTTCTCTGTGAGCAGGTCACTGCCTCTAACTGGGCATTCTCCATGTATGCCTGGGTCTGGTGGTGGTAGCAGCTGCCTGCCCCCCTCCTCCCATTGACTGAGCCTGGCAAGTGTATTAGTTCTCAGCCTGTTTTCTCTCTAATCTTCATACAACTTTCAAAATGGTTATTATCTCAGTTTTGCAAATAATGAAACTGAATATCTTGCCAAATCTGTCCATATTTGCCAGGGTTCTCCAGAGAAGTAGAACAAATAGGATGCACAGGTATGTATAATATAGAAAAAGATTTATTACAAGGAATGGGCTCACACAATTATGGAGGTTGACAAGTCCTAAGATCTGCAGGTAAGTCAGCAAGCTGGAGACCCAGGAGAGCCAATGGTGTTAATTACGGTCTGAAGTCCAGCAAGCATGAGACCCAGGAAGAGCTGATGTTTTCAGTTTGAAGTCTGACATCAGGGAAAAAACCTAACTTCCTGGTCAGAAGATAGTCAGGTTTAGGGAATTCCCTCTTTCTTGGAAGAGGGTCAGCCTTTTTATTCCTTTCTGGCCTTCAGCTAACTGGATGAGGCCCACCCACATTAGTGATAATATAAGTATGCTTGAGTGTGACATCTAAAAAGGTAGACCAGAGTATGTTTAAAATTAAATGTTTAACTCTTCTTCATTGCTTTTGGATCTATACATGGAAAAGAGTCTGCTCAATTTTAAAAACAGAACAAATACTGTTAGATATATTAGATTAATAATCAATTTCCTGACTTTATTTTATCAATACCAATTTACTGGAATTAATCTCAGATGTTTTAAAAAGAAAGAAATGAATCTAGACAATTAGCTGAAGATGTAGCTCAGTGATTTTGTAGTATTTCTTTGAAAGTCAATCTATAACAAAATAGCCTCATTTGGAGATAATAATTGACCTGGGAAGTGCTCTGAGCCCATTTTTTTGTGTATGACCAAATTACTCTGAAATATTTCCAACCTCTTCACTTTTCTTTAGTATTTCCTAAAATCATTAGTTTTGTAATAATGTTTTTCCTAAGCCAAAGGATCGTAATAGCTTGTAATTCTAATAAGATATCAAACAAAATAAATTTTATTATGTTATTTAGGGGATAAATATGCTAAATCACCTTCATCCTGTGCCTTTCATTGAGTAATAAAAAGTAGATCAGCCCTGGCTGGTGTGGCTCAGTGGATTGAACGCAGGCTGCAAACCAGAGGGTCGTCAGTTTGATTCCCAGTCAGGGCACGTGCCTGGGTTGCAGGCCGCATTCCCAGTGGGGGCTGTGTGAGGGGCAACCACACATTGATATTTCTCTCCCTCTCTTTCTCCTCCTTTTCTCCTCTCTGTAAAAATAAATAAATCTTTTTTAAAAAAATTAGATCAAACATTTTTTAGGTCTCTTGACTTTGAAGGCTATGACATTACTCAGTAGATTTTTGTCTTGGTCTCAGAGTGGAAAGGGGAAATAGATTTGGTGACTAGTATTTAGAGAGAAGGTTGTGTGTTTGTTTGTGGTCTTGGAATGAGCCATTATACGTAAATACAAAAATTTTCTTATTGATACTAGTTATTTAATTTCTAAACTGATAGTTTATTTATCTGTGACCTTACTAGTTTGTAATAGAAGTCCTGCTATTCTAATTATTCTAGATAACTCTAAGGCAATGCTATGAAGCACATATTGGAGAACATACTCTGACTACACTGGTTTACAGAGACCATCTGTATGAACTTACAACTGTTGGTTGTCCTTTTAATAATTTTATGTTTCAAATGTTGGGTTCTGTGGAAACCATGTCCATTTTTGTTCACCATTGTTTCCTACCCCTTAGGACCATGCATGGAACATAGATACTGTGTTAGTTTTCTTCTATGACTGCTGAAACAAGGTACTACAGCCTGGGGAGCTTAAACAATAGAAAATTATTATCTTACTCCTCTGGAGGCTGGAAGTCTAAGATCAGGTTGTTGGCAGGGCTGTGCTCACTCTGAAGGCACTACTAAAGGATTTGTTCCAGGTCTCTCCCCCAGACTTTGGTTTGTAGGACTATAAATCTAATCTTTACATAGTGTTCCCCCTTTGAGCATATGTGTCCAGATTTCCCCTTTTTATAGAGGCCCACCCTACTCCAGTATGACCTCATTCTAATTGATTCCATCTGCAAGGATCTTCCTATTTCCAAATAAGGTCACATTCTTTGGTCTTGGGGTTAGGACTTCAACATACGAATATTGAGGAGGTGGTACATAATTCAACCCATAACAGGAATTTAAGGTTAAATCAGGTCATAAAGGTAGAGCCCTGATCCAACAGGATTAGTGTCCTTATAAGAGGAGAGCTCATTCTCTCTCTCTCTCCCCCTGTCTCTACCATGTGAGATTACAGCAAGAAGGTGGCTGTCTGCCAGCAGGAAGAGAACTTTTATCAGGAACCAGATTTGCTGGTGCCTTGATGGGACTACAGACTACACACCTCAGAAATAAATGTCTGTTGTTGAAGCTACCCAGGCTGCGGTATTTTGTTACAGCAGCTTGAGAAAACTCATATGAACAGAGTAAATTTAAAAATAACTTACTGCTTAATAATAACAAAAACAATAATAATAGCAGTTTGCACTTACAGAGCCAGGAGCTGTTCTAAGCTCTCAGAGAGGTGCTATTGTTATTCCCATTTTACAGACATTAGAAATCTGGTGCCCAAAGGTGAGGCAACTTGTGGCAAGTGGAGAATCAGATTGATTCTAGCTAGTGTTTGGCTCCATGTGCCTATCTATGTTCTCCACCTTCACGCTTGCTGTAGCTGCACAGAATTTCAGACCCCCTCAATTTTAACATCAGTTGTCTGAGGATTTTCTGTGGTTCTCCATTGGAGTGCCCCCAGAACCACCATGAGGCATATGAACCTCATTGCTGTTGGCCACCTGGAACCCAGTATAATGTTGTAATAGAAATTAAAAGTCCTCAAAAGAGCCATGAGTGACTTGACAGGCATTATCTGAGGAGAAATTCTGTTGCAGTAATTTGTATGTAACCTTTGGATTATAGCTGATATTTCTAATATAAAGAACTCTTGGGGATTAAGGGAGCTAACCTGGTGCTAGAGAGGAAGAGGGAACTGCTTGTGCCCATAATGGGAGACAGCTTGTGAATGCCGGACCCAGGCCCTGAGCTGGAAGACAACACATAACAGCAGCTTTGAATCAATGTGTATGTTTTTCCAGCTCCCCTTCTTTTTTATCCCAGTCCTTATCCAAGGATATGTTTATTGATTCTACTGAGAGAGAAGGGGAGGGGGATAGAAAGAGAGAGAGAGAGAGAGAGAGAGAGAGAGAGAAACATTGATCTGTTGCCTTCCAGATGTGCCCCTACCGGGGATTGAGCTCACAACCTCATTATGTGCCCTGACTGGGAATCAAACCTGCAACATTTTTGGTGCACCGGATGACACTCCAACCAACTGAGCCGTCTGGGAGGGCACTCCCCAACCTTTTAAAAGTAAATTTTAAATTTCTACTTGTAGCTTCAAAAGCTCTACAATTTACTGTAGATGTAAATTTACTATCTTAATGTACAATTTACTATCTTAACCACTTTTAAGTGTACAGTTCAATGATAGTGTAAGGTACATTTGCACTGTTGTGTAACCAAGTACCAGAACTTGTTCATTTCACAAATGAAACTGCACCCATTGAATAACTCCCATGCCCTCCTCTAAGTCCCTGGCAACCATCCAGGCTAACTTTTAAAACTGCTTTATATAATATAACTCACAAGCTATATATTTCATTCACTAGAGTACATAGAATTCAATACATTTTAGCATATTTACAGAGTTGTGCAGCCATCCCCACAGTTAATTTTCAAATATTTTCATCACCCACAAAGAATTCCCATACCTATCAGCAGTCACTCCCTATTCCCTCTCTTTCTCAACCTCTAACAACCACTAACCTACTTTCTGTCTCTATAGATTTGCATATTCTGGTTAATTTCATATAAATGCAATCATACACCCTGTGACTCTTTGTGACTGGCTTTACAAAGCCTTTTTTAAAAAAAATTATTAACTTACTGTGTAATTGAAGAACAGAGCATAATAAAAGTTTGTTTAACCATAACCTTTGTTCCAATTGCACTTTTTTCCTTCAAAAATCTTAACTTGTAGACAGGAAAAAATGACTTTGCTAAGAGGTCAAGATCTCCATCTAAGTGCCCTCTGCATGAACACTTAAGAAAAAGAAATATGCTTCCAAACAAGAGATTTAATTAAAACTACATATGGTGATAGATCTAGTTATGTTTTACCTGGTCAAAGACTTACTGAACTGGAACACAAAAATGCATAAATATTAACAACATCTCTTACATGTATTTCTAAAATAATACTCAAGTTCGCAAAGCAGGGAACCAAGAAAGTGTGTTTTTTGCCTTTGCTTTTTTAGAGGGAAAAATAACAACTTTCTGCCTAGGAAAAACAGATAGTGGTTTGAACTAGATCTTACCTTTTAATCCTCATAGAGAATTTTATTTTCTTATGGGCTGTTGTGTCTTAAGAATCTCAGCCTATTTTTAAAAAAGACTTTAGTTATTTTTAGAGAGATGGGAAGGGAGGGAGAAAGACAGGGAGAGAAACATCAATCAATTGCCTTTCCTAGGTTCTCCAGGAGGGGACTGAACCCACAACCTAGGCATGTGCCCTGACCAGAAATCAAACTAGTGACCTTTTTCTTTGCGAGATGATGCCCAACCAACTGAGCCATACTGGTCAGGGCAGGTTTCAGCCTATTTTAAGCCTTTCTGCAGCTGTGGGAAAATAATTAACACCAGAGTTAGGTACATTGGAACACTTGAAATATTAAAGTATCATGTCAGATAACTTTATGCAGATGTCTCCTATTTGACTTCTGCTCTGGACAGACGCTGGGAGTGTTTCTTTCCTTGATCCCCATCATAAAAACTGGAGCCCCAGGTTTAGCAAAGGCCCTCAGGACAAGAGTTGCCTCTTTTGTTCCATTTATTGCTTAGTCTTTGGATCTGAGTGTTCTTACTTTCTTGCAGTGGCAAAGGTGTTATACTTATCCAGAGTTTTAGTTATTTCCAAATTATTTCTGTGCCATGAAAGAATGTTAAGTGGTTCAGGAAGAGGAGATATATCAGAGCTGAAGGTCTAATCTTTCAGCATGGAAAGGGCTGCCAGGGCTAGACAGAGCTATTTAGAAATTCTTTCAGGAGACCAGGCTAGAGAGGGAATTAGCAGGAGCCAATCACAGAAGACACTACCAGGGGACTAGGCAGGTTTATAGGGCACAGGGGAGAAGATGCTCAGGTTTCTGACTGGGCTACTGCATGGCCAGTGGCATTGGGTACAGAGGTGTGCTCAGGGAGTTGGCAGAGGAGAACAAGGTCATTCTGAGTTAAGATGAAGTGTCAGGGGAAGAAGGTTCAGCTGACTCTGCAGCTTCAAGCTAGACACTCCATCTGGAGTCCTGGGCACATGGTGGTGGTGCTCCTCTGTGCTGGGCTAAAGCTTTTCCAGGGAAGAGACCAGTGAGCAAAGGGCTGCTGTTTGTGTTCTTAGAGGTTAGCAAGGAGGGGGTGAGCCCAATTTCTCACTGGACAGGTACCCTTATCAGGAAGAAGGAGACTTTTCTTTTTTAGAGAAAGATGATAATGAGACAGGATAATGCTGTGACATGATCATTCCATGGAGGGAAGTTGGCCAAGTCAGGGAAGTTAGTAGGAGGGGAGGCCTCCTTGCTTTCTGCTAAGGCAGCCCTGAGTATGGGAAGGAGTCCTCCCTCTCTTTACTCTGGAGCAGGTTTGGCTTTGGCTTAGGGTGAGGAGGCTCTTTGGCCAGTCCGTTCTGGTGGTTAAAGTGTGACTTTATTAACAGGGCAGGCACACATTTCATGGGGCCTTCCTTTAAAAGGAAAGGAACACACAATTATAAATGAAAAAGTAGGTGTGAGGCCTTGGAAAGGTAAGCAAGTGACTACCTAAAGCTCAAGATGCTTTGGCTTCAGCATAAATGTCTCCACAGCCATTGCCTGAATGGTGTTCTGAGGCAGAACAGGAGAAAAAGATGGGTGTTTTTAGTTTGTCAAAACATGAATTTGTTACCCCTCTCCTGGCAGTTCTGAGAGAAGAGCGAAGATGTAGGAAATTTGGGAGGCAAACAAATAAAAAGGGCACTGATGCATTCTTGTTATTTGAAGACTGACAAATTAAAAAATTGAGTATTGTACTCAGTCTTTTGTTTGTGAATATTTTGGGTCATGTGGTGGAAAATAAAAATATTAAAGATGAGGTGAAAGGAAAAGAAGTCATTTGGTAAGAAGGGTTGGAGGAAAACTTGAATGGTGGTCAAAAAGAGGTCAGAAGAAGCGTGTAGTTCTGAAATTCACTGTGTGATGAAGTTACCTTACTGCTCAATAAAGATAATTTTAATTATGTAAACAAGGTCACCATATTGACAGTCATTACCCCGGAGAGTGACAGTTAATTCTGTAAAATTTTTCAGTACCTCCTTGTTCATAGTGAAAATTTTATGATGGGAGGGAGTGGTTAAAGACAGAATGCAAATAATTTAGTATAATCTGGAAGCTCAATATTCCTTTTAATCAGGTATTGAGGGCTCTCCTTCAACTTATTCTGAGGTACGTTATGTGAATCTACTATGCTAGATACTGCGGCAGGACTCTAGAGAGGTAATTAGCAGAAAAAAGTTAAGAGGGCAAGCTCCCTGCCCTAGCTAGGATTCTAATCTGATATCTACATTCAACAGCTGATGAATAGTGATAGTATAAAAACATGGGTGGATATAAATGACTAGAATATGGTATAAAGTGAGTTCTTAAGCAGCGAGGGAGTGTAAAACCTGGAAGTATGAAGAGCTCGGTGAAGTTGAGGATTAGGTGGATTTCTGCCATAGATAAGCCCTAAATGAAGTTTTCAAAAAGGCCATGGATGAATTGGGCAGAGCTCCAGGGTCTCAGCTGGAAGCGGCCCAGAGTGGTTGCAGAGAGGTGCATGCCATGATGCAGGAGTGGTCCAGGAAGGCCCTTTGGAGGCTGTTTTGTGGAAGTGTTGAGCAGTTTTGATGAGTGAAGGGCTTACACCCCATTATGTTGTTTTTGATGAACTCGACTACACTGCATGTAAATGGAAGAAGTGCCTCTTTGTGGGACATATTCTGTACACCTGGGCTAAAATGCTAGCCTCTATTCTGTTAGCCATCTACTAACAGTGTCAGGCTCTATGTGTGTGGACTGCTGATTACCTGCAGTCTTCCACACAGTGGGCTGACATGGTTGTCCACTTTTGTTCCCACATAGGATTTCTTTTAACTGCTCTTCAAGACAGTCACACTGGCCCCTACTGACCAGGCCAGATCAGTAGCCCCGACAGCCCAGTCTTCAGTGTGACTTGTGTGAGCTCTCACTACCCACAGCCCTGCAGTATGAAACATCCTGGGGGGATGCATGGCCATAGAAACACCAAGAGCAACTTAAACTAACATAGGATGATGGCAGGAAAAAGGAGGAGATAAGTTCAGGGTTTTCTTGGAATCAAAAGTAGCCAAGAGACCTTCTCCAGGGGACGTTAGGAAGGTGCAGCAAAGGTTAGATTATTTATACCTCCTTCTCTCCAACTTTACAAAGGATTAAAGGTACTGACAAACAGTCAGAATGTAGATAATGTAAATTGGAAGTAGGGTGGGAAAAAAAGCAAAGCAAAGGGAGAACCAGGGGAAGATAAAAACTGGACCCAAGAATAAGGTTAGTTCATAAAATGAATGCCATCACTTCTTAAAGGTGAGCCACCAATTTGTCCATGAGCTTCCCAGCAGTCCTTGTGAAGAGTGATATTCGTTGGACACTTGATCCACAGATTGTGTAATAAGAATACACCAATTCTCAGAAGACTCACAGAATTCTGACTCTAATACCAGAAATGAACCTCTCCAAGGATCCTTATGAAGGGATCATGTATTATATATAATGACCAACACCCTCAACATCTTCATTATTGTAGAGACAGGTTCAAGGGGCCAGTTTCTCCAAATAGGCAGATGGCCACACCCAACACCAGCCCAATAAACAGCTGTTTTAATGGTGCCTGTTACATATCTAATATGAAGCTTGAGTTAGGTATAGATTACATAGTATCTGGAAGAATAACAAACCAGTTCTGTCCAAAATATTCTGATTGTTGAGCTGTTTCTACTGTACTTTGGTGGAATGGGACTCAATGGTGGACTCAACGAAGACCAGATGGAGAAGTGGATGAGAAAATAGCTGCACATTAGACAGTATGAGAGTCTCCCGGAACATATGGCTCACTCAGCATGATATTTTATGGCCATGGAAGTGATAAGCTGTCCTTTTATAGGATGCAACAGTGTCAGGAAAAGATATGTCAGGTACACTTTTTTATCATAACAAAAACTTCAGAAACATTTTTAGATGTTAATTTGTTAAAATTGATGTGCTGAATCATTAACACTTGTTGTACTGTGGATGATCCTTATTATTCACAGATGCCAATGTTTGTGAATTCACTTATGCCCTCAAATGTATTTGTAACCTGCAAATCACTACTCATGTTGCTTACGTGATCATTCATGGACGCGCACAGAGGGGTGAAAAATTTGAGTTGCTCAATGTTTCCAGCTGAGATTGAACAACGCAATGCTCTGCCTTCTTGTTTCAGCTCTTAGTGTGAACAGGTGTCCTTTGGTGGTCTCTTTAGTGCTCCATTGTTCACGTTTTTGTGCTGTTTGTTGGTAACTTTGCTATTGAAAATGGTCCCAAGGTATAGACCTGAAATGCTCTCTGGTGTCCCTAAGCACAAGAAGGGTGTGATTGATATGCCCTATGGAAAAGGTGCATGTGTTTGGGAAGCTTCATTCAAGCATGAGTTACAGTGCTGTTGGCTATGAGTTCACTGTTAATGAATCAACAATATATAAGTTAATAGTAGGTGTCTTTAGACAGAAACACAGATAAAATGAGGTTGCTTTGATTGCTGAAAATGTTGAGAGAGAGGCTCATATAAGCCTAATCCTGTATTTCCTATAGGAGCAATGGTTCATATTCCCTAATTTAGCAGTAACTTTATAGAATATAACACAGCGAAGAATGAGAATCAACTGTATTTCAATGAAATGAACACCCAAGTTAAGCAGTAACTGCTTTTGGTGTCACAGTTTTCATTTAATAATCTAATGGTAGTTTCCAGATATCTTGTATACAAATGAGCACAGATCAGGTGCTCTTTACTTTTACAGCTTTACCTTTGGAAATATCCAAGCATAACAGTTCCTTGTTAATATGTTAGGGACTTTTGGGGAAAATGTTTTGGATGGTGTGATACTTCTTTTACTTGACGAGGTAAGAACTTAAACATTTGTAATATAAAACCCTTTTTTGCAAGGATCAATCTTTGATACATTTATTTAGGGAAGAGATTTTCTGCATTTTTGCTTGAGAAATATAGCATTAAAAATAACCATTAAAAATAGCCTTTCTTTTTCCCTATGCCACAGTGATATTTAAATAGCAAAAAAATCTTGTGTTTTTTCCCATGTCCTCTGTGCAAGTGATGGTTCTTGATGACACGTAAATTGTGAAGCTTTAAATTGATCGATGTCACATAGAAGCTGCATCTTGGGAAAGCAGGATGGTGACTAGGTGAGTGTTTATGACGGAAAGATCTCAGGAGTCCTGTGTTTATACCTGTCTTTGGGATAATAGAGGAAGAATGATCAGGGCAAATGTGAAACAATGCTGTTTTTTAATGATGGCGTCCAATGGTCATGTTTAAAAAATGAAATTGCAGTAGGAAATGAACACTGGTTCCCCACCTCTATCCTTTCAGTTACATGTGATGTTTGACAGCTCCTTCCCCAGATATCTTTTGGAAGTATTCAAAATTAAGCAGGCATTATGTTGTTGAGCTTTTCAAAAACCAAATTTTTCATGTTTATAAGTTTTCAAGTCCTTGAGTCTTAGGTCTGGAAATGCATTTAATAAAAGAGAAAAATAATGTGTGATTATATATGTTAAATAATACATTAGTTTAAATATGTTTAAGAGATTTACCAGTGATTTTCGAACACTCAACATTGGAGCTGTCCATTGACTTAATTGTAAGAAGTTTGGCACTTTGAAAAGAAATGTGGGATTAAACTGAAAACAAACCTGAAGTTTGTTGTTCTTCCATATACCATCTCGAGTGATATCCAAGTATCAATCCTAAAATCTGAAACCATTTATGTTTTGGATGCTTTAGATTCTAAAGAAATGTTCTGTGATGCCAGTCTTCTGGGTTTCTACATGATTTTTTTCTTAAGTAGTCTGTTGAAAAATGACATAGTTGCAAAAGAGGCTATAAAATGTGCAGTATAATTTTTCAAAGTACTTACTGGAAGGTAATTTTGGTCTGTCTAAACTTCTCAATTATTTGCTGTGAGAATCTCATCCTAAAAGAAAATTACTGTGTTGGTATCACTCAGTAACTTAAGACTTCTAATGTGACCCTTAGTTGGTTGATATCCAGAGAGTCTTTGGTAGACTAAATACATAGAAGATTTGTTGTTACTTGACTTTTTTTTATGTTCCAAAAGATGATGTTTCCCAAAGAGTAGGGCCTGGGTTTTGGTGTTTGAAGATTCTCTTGACCCATTCCCTTTTACTGGACAGGGGCCTGGACCTGAGTGGGTATACCCAGGACCTGCCAGTAGTGTGTGGGTTCTTAACTTCATGTAGGAAAGATTTCACAACATGAGTCCAGGCAACTCTAAGGATGTATTTATTAAAGCTGGGAACAGTGAAACAAGGAAGGGCCTAGCTTTGATGAAGCAACAGGAAAGAGCCTAAGCTGGGCTGCCTTAGGTCACTGGGAAGGCAGACAAGAGGGGGCCTTTGGAGACAGGTTCAGGGAATTAGGCTGGGATGAGCTGCTGCTGCCCATTTCTCCCCTGATTGCAAGTCTGCTGGGTACCTTAGAGTTTAAGAGACTTGTGCCTGTGGGGAAAGAAGAAAGGAAAGGGAATGGCTGGCCTGTTCCACAAAGGGAGAGCTCTGGACCTGGGTCCTTTGTTTTGAGGCTTTTATCTTTCTTGCAGCTGGGAATCTTTAAAAAAAAAAAAACAAAACTATTTTAAATATTTCATTTATTTATTTTTAGAGAAAGGGAGGGAGAAAGAGAGAGAGAAACATCAAATGCATGGTTGCCTCTAGCATGCCCCTTCCTGGGGACCTGGCCCACAACCCAGACACATGCCCTCATTGGGAATCCAACCTGCAACCCTTTAGTTCACAAGCCAGTGCTCAATCCATTGAGCCACACTAGCCAGGGCAGCTGGGAATCTTAACAAAGGTCTCAGGAGAGGGTTTCAGTAGAATATTCATCAGTTTTCCAGATGTGCCCTTTCAGGGTCATGATCTCCACTGATTGGTCAGTGACAGGGCAGGGTGTCTTCAGTCATTGCAGTTGGTTCTGGTGTCACCCACTTGTTTTTTCTGCATTTCTGGCTCTGGAGCTAAAATACAGCTGAGGCCTGGATGTTATCTGTAGGGAGGTGACCTTCTGAATCTGACTATAAATTGCTCAGCAAGTTTGTTCAGCTGCGTGTCTCAGTTTCCCTATTCTACTTGCCAAGGCAGCTTCTTACTTGGGCATGCACAACATACACACATACAGTGATGATTTTTTTCACATTATTTTGACATGAACCCCAAGACAAGCCAACATTGGTCCAGCAAAAGGGCAAGAGAGATATGATAGCGAACATTCAGGCCTGACCCCTACAGAATGCTCAGGTTCCTGCTTTCATGGGCTGCTTTAGAACATGCCCTCTGAAAATGCCAGCCATCTTTGTATGTTGTGCTTTAAACACTTTGTAGACTTTTATCTTTCATACCAACCAGGGCCTGAAATTATATGTAAGTCACTGTTAAGAAAAGTGTCCAGTCTTTGAAGAAAGCTGTCTATTGGCCTACTCAGATATTCACATCCATACTTCATAAACCCTGGTGATAACTTATACTTTAGAGGAAAATATACTTGCCTGATTCTTACAGTGTTATTTTTAGAGCACTTCCAAATTGTTTGACACCCCAAATTTTTCCACTTGATTTTGGCAAGCATAGAACTCTGAAATTTTCAAGTAGCTTTTATCAAAGTAAAACCAGCTACTTGGGTATAAGAAAATAGAATTTCATGGTTGGCACTGATTTTATAAATGTGGAGTGCAATAAATTAATAACAGTATGTTGATTTAGCTGTAACAAAAGCAGTTTTCACGCCAAGATTGTTCAGTAAGAAAAAATGTGAAGTTTCTAATCTTTGAAAAGGGTGTTTAGAGAGATGAAAATAATTTTAAGCCTTAAGAAATATTGTAAAATGTTTATTGGCAGTAGCCCTAAGTTTAGTCTTTTATCCTCTATAACATGATGAGGTGGTGGTGGTGGTGGTGGAGATGGTAGTGAGGATGATGATGGGGATGATGAAAACATCAGTAGCTACCATTTATTTTTTCTAATTTTTTTATTGTTGTTCAATTACAGTTGTCTCCATTTTCCCCCATTACTCTCCTCTGCCCTGCCCACCTCACCTCCCACATTCAGTCCTCCCACCCTCCCCCTCCTCCCATTGTCCTTGTCCATAACTCCTTTACACATGTTCCTTGACTTGATTCTTCCCCTTCTTTCCCCACATTATCACCTTCCCCCTCCCCTCTGGTCATTATCAGTTTGTTCTTTATTTCAACATCTCTGGGTCTATTTTGCTTGCTTGTTTTTTTTTGTTGTTGTTGTTGGTTAGGTTCCACTTATAGGTGAGATCATATGGTATTTGTCTTTTACTGCCTAGCTTATGTCACTTAACATAATACTCTCCAGTTCCGTCCATGCACTTGCAGGGGTAGGAATTCTTTCTGCTACATATTATTCCATTGTGTAAAGGTACCACAGTTTTTTGACCCATTTATTTACTGATGGCTGTTTCCAGCACAAGGCTGTTTCCAACACTTGGCTATTGTAAATTGCACGGCCATGAACATTGAGGTGTATAGGTTCTTTTGAATTGATTTTTCAGGATTCTTAGGGTATACTCCCAACAGTGGAATTGCTGGATCAAAAGGCAATTCCATTTTTAGTTTTCTGAGGGAATTCCATACTGTTTTCCACAGTGGCTACACCAGTCTGCATTCCCACCAACAGTGCACTAGGGTTCCCTTTTCTTCACATCCTCACCAGCACTTGTTGGTTGATTTGTTTATGATGGCCATTCTCACTGGTGTGAAGTGGTATCTCATTGTGGTTTTAATTTGCATCTCTCTGATGGACAGTGATGTTGAGCATCCTTTCATATGTCTATGGGCCCTTTGTATGTTCTCCTTGGACAAGTGCCTGTTCAGGTCCTTCACCCATTTTTTCATTGGATTGTTTGTCTTCCTGGAGTGTAGTCATGTGAGTTCTTCATGCATTTTGGAGATCAGACACTTGTCCAAGGTATCGTTGGCAAGTATATTTTCTCATATGATTGGTTCCCTTTTTATTTTGCTGATGTTTTCTTTAGCTGTGCAGAAACTTTTTATTTTGATGTATTCCAGATGTCATCTTTAAGTACAGCTCAATAAAGTAGCTACTGTTTATTAAGCCTTATTTAAAGACAACACTCCACATTCTGTATCTTGTCTCAGGAAATCACTGTAACAGTCCTCTGAGTCAGATATTCTGATCTTGTTTTTCAATGAAAAAACTGAGGCTTGTATCAAGAAACTAATGATAGACAGAAATTGGATTAAAATCCTGTTTCTGCCACATTTTTTTACTGTGTGCCGAGTTTTGCCCTTCTTAACATGAGGATAGTAGTTTCTACCTCAAAAGGTGGTTTTGAGGATTAAATGAGATAATGTATGTGGTAATGAAATGTAGCTTACGAGGTACAGTCAGTCCTTTGTATCCATATGTACTCCTGAATCTAGAGGAGAGTTGGCTTATATCCTTGGATTCAACCATGGATCAAAAATACTGTTTTTGATCCATGGTTGGGAATCTGAGGATACAGAGGAGTGACTGTATGCATTGTTCCATGATATTTTATATAAGGGACTTGGGGATCCTTGAATTTGGTATCTGAAGGGAGTCTTCAAACCAACACCCCATGAATTTCAAGCAATGACTATACACAGTCAATGTAGATTGCTGCTGGCATTGCTGTTTTTGCCCAAGGTCAAACCATTGGTAAATGTTGAGCTCATTTTTATTTTAGTTTACTTTTTTTAATTTATTTTATTGATTATGCTATTCCAGTGGTCCCATATTTTTGTCTCCTTTATTCCTCTCCACCCTGCACCATTCTTCCCTCCAGCATTACCCCCCACCATTAGCTCAGGTCCGTATGTGTGGGTCATACATATAAGTTCTTTGGATTCTCCCTTTCCTATGCTATTCTTAACCTCCCCTTGTCTATTTTGTACCTACTAGTTATGCTTCTTATTCCCTGTACCTTTCTCCTTTCCTCCCCCCACTGCCTCCCCACTGATAACCCTCCATGTGATCTCCATTTCTGTGATTGTGTTCCTGTTCTATTGTTCCCTTGGATTGTGTTTCTTTTTCTTCTTTTTTAAGGGTCAGTTGTTGATAGTTGTGAGTTTGTTGTCACTTTACTGTTCATATTTTTATTATCTTCTTTTTCTTAGATAAATCCCTTTAACATTTCATATAATAAGGGCTTGGTGATGATGAACTCCTTGAACTTTACCTTATCTGGGAAGCACTTTATCTGCTCTTCCATTCTAAATGATAGCTTTGCTGGATAAAGTCATCTTGGATGTAGGATTCTGCCTTTCATGACTTTGAATACTTCCTTCCAGCCCCTACTTGCCTGTAAGGTTTCTTTTGAGAAATCAGCTGATAGTCTTATGGGAACTCCTTTGTAGGTAACTGTCTCCTTTTCTCTTGCCGCTTTTAAGATTCCCTCCTTATCTTTAATCTTGGGTAATGTAATTATGATGTGCCTTGGTGTGTACTTCCTTGGGTCCAGCTTCTTTGGGACTTTCTGAGCTTCCTGGGCTTGCATGTACATTTCCACATTGGGGAAGTTTTCCTTCATCATTTTCTCAAATAAGTCTTCCATTTCTTGCTCTTCCTCTTCTCCTTCTGGCACCCTTGTATTTGCATATTGGGACATTTAAGTTGTCACGGAAGTTCCTCAGCCTCTCCTCATTTTTTTGAATTCTTGTTTTTTCATTCTTCTCTGGTTGAATGTTAATTTCTTCTGCTACAAATCATTTATTTGAGTCCCATTTCCTTCCCTTCACTTTTAGTTCCCTTTTTGTTTTTCTTTATTTCACTTTGTGTAGCCTTCACTTCTTCCTTTATTTTGTAGCAATACACAGTCATTTCTGTGAGCATACTGATTACCAGTGTTTTGAACTCTGCATCTGGTAGGTTTGCTTTCTCCTTGTCGCTTAATACTTTTTCAGGAGTTTTGATGTGTTCTTTCATTTCAACCTTATTTCTTTGTCTCGGTGCCACACCTGTTACGTTGTAAGGGGTAGAGCATTGGCTATTCACCATAGCGGGGCAACCCACTTCTGTGCATTGTGGCACTGCATATGGTCAGGGGTCAGAGAGGGAACAGTGCTGCTTGCTTGGCTCTCGCCCTACTTTCAGTCACTTCCCCCATTTTGCACAAGCGGATTGTGCCCTTTCAGGTGGTGCTCTGTGCTCATTCCTTGGTGAGCTGGCTCATGTCCATTCTGGGATCCTGTGTGCCCCTCAGCAGAATCTTCTATGAAACTAAGAGTTTCTCCTGCTGTTGCAACCCCCAAAGCTTTTTACAGGAGTTTTTGGAGGCTTTGAGTACTTAGTTTCGCACATTGAAACCCTGGTTTATGCAGTCAGTCTCACTGCCCGGTTGTTCCTCTTGGCTTATTTGCATAAGTGGGACCACCTGGCCCACCAGCCACCTCAGCTGCCTTGCCCACCCAGTCTGCCAGCCCAGTTTGCCAGCCACTGCCGTGCCTGTGTGTCCTCTCCACCTTTGCTTCCCTTCTCTGCCCTTCCTACCAGTCTGGATGAATGTTTCTTCTTTAACTCCTTGGTTGTCAGACTTCCATGCAGTTTGGTTTTCTGGCAGTTCTGGTGTTTTTTGTTTTTAAATTTTTTGTTCTTCTTTTGGTTGTGCAAAGAAGCGAAATGTATCTGCCTATGCCTCCATCTTGGCCAGAAGTCTCTGTTGAGCTCATTTTTAGACCTCAGTTTTGATTCTTAGCTTTGAACCCAGGATTTTACCCATTCAACTTCATAGCCCTTCATTAGTTCACAGCAAATTTTCATGTAATCTGGGCCTTGTGGTTATTTTTAGGTTGGTTATAACAAATACAGTATTTATAGAGGAGGTATTTCTGGGCTTGAGGTCAGAATCTCTAGTGTGTGCCTGTGTACATGCATTCACATATACTTTCCGTGTGGGATTTGGAAGAAATTGATCAGCATTTTGTCTGTTCATAGTACAGTGTGGGACATATCAGATCATTGAGAACATTTTGAAAAGAACACTCTCTGTAGTTGTCCATGTGATCATTCATTCCAGTTACTTGTATTCTGAGACTACGTCAGCTCACTCACTTCTCATATTTGGGGACTCTGAGCATCCAGACAAAGTGGTGATATGAGTGGGTGCCCCTGAAAAGCACTGTGTCCTCCTCCACCATGCCCAAATAGCCGTTTCATAATGATATGTACCATTATTGGTGTTTGTCTTGTCTTAGCATTTTGGGTTTGGTGCAAGAGGCAAGTGTTCAAATCTGAGTTCCACTCTTAATAACTGTGTGATTCTGAACAAACTGTTTTACTTTTGTGAGTCTCAGTTACATTAACTGTAAAATTATGAGAATAATATTTGTCTATTTTGAGTTAGCAATAGTGCCTGTGAAGTGACTAGATAGCACATGTGAAATAATGAGATATCTCTGGGCACTTAATAGGTGCTCAATAAAAAGGAGGTCTTCTATCCCAGTGAAGTGAGGCTGTTGGAAGAATTTTGTCGGTTGTATTTGTGTTCAATCTATTAGTGAGAAAAGTATTCTTCTGCCTATATTGCTCTAAATGCAGAATGAGATTTAAGCTAGATAAACCAAATGCATAATAGTTTAGCCCTGATCAGCTGTTTACACATTCATATTCAGCCTCTGCATTAGTTACCTTACATGAATTCACAAGAAATTGTGGAGAATTCAGGAGTTAGCACAGTGCTAGGATTAATTTCCTTTCAACATATTGACTATCTAGAGAATATCCATAATACTATGAATGAAAAACATATGTTAGTATAACTGACAGTACAGAAATTGGAAAAGTAACCACAGAGATTTTCAGGAACAACTTCTTGGAGAAGAGCTGCTGGCTTTGCCACAGCTGGGGGAAAGAAAAAGACACATTTAGTACTAAGTTCCTTTTATAGCAATCCTGTTTTTTAAAGATTGTTTGCATTGAAAAGCAAAGGAAGTAATTTTATTTATTTTTTATTTTTTATATATTTTATTGATTATGCTATTACAGTTGCCCCATTTCTCCCCCATCATTCCCCTCCACCCTGCACACTCCCTCCCACCCATATTCCTCCCCTTTGGTTCATGTCCATGTGTCATAAGTTCTTTAGCTTCTACATTTCCCACACTATTCTTGCCCTCCCCCTGTCTATTTTCTACCCACCATCAATGCTACTTATTCTCTGTACCTTTTCCCCTTCTCTCCTCCTCCCACTCCCCTGTTGCTAACCCTCTATGTGATCTCTCCATTTCTGTGTTTCTGTTCCTGTTCTACTTGTTTGCTTAGTTTGCTTTTCTTTTAAGTGTGGTTGTTAATATCTGTGTGTTTGCTGTCTTTTTACTCTCCTATTTTTTATCTTCTTTTTCTTAAATAAGTCCCTTTAACATTTCATATAATAGGGCTTGGTGATGAGGAACTCCTTGAACTTGACCTTATCTGAGAGGCACTCTATCTTCCCTTCCATTCTAAATGAAAGCTTTGCTGGATAGAGCAATCTTGGATGTAGGTCCTTGACTTTCATGACTTGGAATACTTTTTTTCCAGCCCCTTCTTGCCTGCAAGGTCACTTTTGAGAAATCAGCTGACAGTCTGATGGGAACTCCTTTGTAGGTGGCTGTCCCCTTGTCCCTTGCTGCTTCTAGAATTCTCTCCTTCATTTGAATCTTGGGTAGTGTAATTATGATGTGCCTTGGTGTGTTCCTCCTTGGGTCCAACTCCTTTGGGACTCTCTGAGCTTCCTGGACTTCCTGGAAGTCTATTTCCTTTGCCAGATTGGGAAAGTTGTCCTTTATTATTTGTTCAAATAACTTTTCCACTTGTTGCTCTTCTTCTTCCTCTTCTGGTACCCCTATAATTCGGATGTTGGGATGTTTAAAGATGTCCTGGAGGTTCCTAAATCCTCTCCTCATTTCTTTGAATTCTTGTTTCTTCATTCTTTTCTGTTTGGTTGTTTCTTTCTTCCTTCTGGTCCACTCCATTGATTTGAGTCCCAGTTTTCCTCCCATCTCTATTGGTTCCCTGTGTGTAGAAAGTAATTTTAATTGCTAGAATAAAATAAGGAAACAATGAATTTCCAAAACCAAGAGAATTTAGCCACATTTAAGAAATGAGATTTTGGGCATGTAGGGGGAAGCAAGAGTGTGGAGGTCTCCTTTGGCCACACCAAATTAGCTCAATAAATGAGCAAGACAGAAAATTTAAAGAGCAGAAAATGTTCATTTTGCAATTTTCTTGTGAATGCAAACGTCGCTATGTAATCATAAGATACACTGACTTGCTGACAACTTAAAATATTACAAAACAGCTCTTTTTAATTGAATGTACTTTCTCTGGGTTGGTTTTGAAAAATATTAGTTATAAGAATTTGGTGGACCTGTGAATTTTATTTATTATCTCTTTTGTAGCCATTGTACATAGCAAATTTCTTTTAGAGTTAGTAAAGCATGATATCTGTCAACCAATGATTGTTGGTGCGAATTCAGCACCAACAGGAATCCCCAATTTGGGGTGCGGCAAAGAAGGAAATTATTTAGTGCAAACAGCTCAACAGTGATACAGCATGGCTGTGAAAACAGCGCTGCGGTGGAACAGTTCAATTGTACTACAGGGTGGCCATGAAAACTGTGCCATGGTGAAGCTGCCCCAGGGTCAGGCTGCTCTTCAGCTAGGTGGCTCCAGTCGGCACGGGTCTACGGAGACATCAGCCAGGAAAATGCAGTCTACAGTTTTCAGTAGAAAGTTTGCTCCCCAATTTGGAGGGGAGCTGGTTTGTACAGACAGAAGTCCCCATGCCCTGGTCTTTGGTTGGTTAGACTAGAGTAGCTCTGATTGGTCCCAGACCATGAAGCTCTAATTGAATGGGGAAAGCCTTAGTCCTATGGTTGAAATAGAACTTCAGGAACTCTTTATGAGCACTGGCTCAGAAAACACAGTTCAGGCAGGCAGTTTAGTACAGAGACTTCTCTGGGAAGTACAGTTTTGTGGGAGGCCCCGTCCCGCAGAGCTCTCCTCGCTGCCACAGATGAGAATGAGTTGTCCTTGACACAATCTATTGTTCTGGCGGGAAAGTGGGTGGCGATTCCCACTAGTGGAGAATGCTAGAGCCTGTCTCCAAAACAGGTTTT
This sequence comes from Anoura caudifer, assembly GCA_004027475.1. Taxonomy (NCBI): domain Eukaryota; kingdom Metazoa; phylum Chordata; class Mammalia; order Chiroptera; family Phyllostomidae; genus Anoura; species Anoura caudifer. The sequence continues at coordinate 40,306 of PVKU01008809.1, read as the reverse complement.
ATTGGGATCGGTATGCACAGGGGTATATAGTATGTATGCAAAGCTCATCAGTCAATATCTAAAGGCCATAGTTACAGAAAATAGATATAATCTATAGATAACAATTGAGGAAACACAGAGATCTGCCTCAAGTCAGGGTCTGTTAGAAATGCTGACACCAGATGGTTGTTAAGGCGTGGTTCATGAGACTAGGAGTTCACTTCCTTATGCTTTGAATTTAAACATCTGATTTATATCAAAAGGGCTATACAAAGCAAAGCAAACTTCAAAGGATACAATGCATTCTTCAGGTCTGATTTTTCCACAGGAACCCTCAGTGTTAGTATAGGGTTGTGTTTACCTCCTGCATCCCGCGCCTTCTGGTGGAGAGTTACAGGCAAGGCCTTGCTCTGGCAAGGCTACAGTTTCTGATACCAGACAAAGTGGTCCCCAGCACAGTTTGCCTGACAGAAATGGATACTAGGTTCTGCTTTTGTGCCTTTTTCATTTTTTTTTTTTTTTTTTTTGAGCCCAGATAGCCACCAGGAGCCCTTCTTAGTTGTAAGGGTTCACACAATATAAATTCAAGTTTTTAAATTGGTCCCTTTCAGAAAATCTCATTCCCAGTTCATGACTCTTCATGACCTTTGTAGATTTTATATACTGTATGTCAGACAGAGGTCATGTGGGAAAGATCTCCTATAACTACAAGAAAAGGATGTACAGCAGAAATATTTATTGAGAACTGTGGGTCATTGTTTGGGCATCATCTAGCTTTTTTCTCCACCCCCAAATCCAGAAAAACCAATTTGAATACTAGAAACATCATGGAAAATTAAAGCAAAGACCCTTTTGGTGGGCAATTTGGCAACTGGTCAAAAATGTTAAAAATGTGCAGAGTTTGCTCTAGCAATTTCACTTCTAGAAAGTGGTCTTAACAGAGCTAATAGAAAGAAAGAGCCTATTGAAAGGTGTTCATGAAAGTGATGTTAATAATAAAAACAAAACCATAAGTCTATTTCAATTATTGTTTAACCACACACAGAATCCTATGTAACTATTAAAATGATGATAAGTATTTTATTGCAAGTAAAATAGGATATTTGTTATCCTGTTTAAAGTAATGAATTAGTATTTAAAATCAGAAATTTTTGTATGATGTTATTAATTCTGAATTCATGAAACTGTAAAATGTACGCATGGTAGAGACAGAAAGTAGAATGCTAGTTGCCAAAGACTGGAGAGGGGGATAATGGGGAGTTATTGGTTAATGGGTACTCAGCTACAGTTTTGCAAGATGAAAAAAGTTCCGGAGATGGATGGTGATGATAGTTGTGTGACCTTTATAGATTTCTTATACCATATGTCAGGCAGAGATTATATGGGAAAGATCTCGTATAACTACAAGAAAAGGATGTATAGTAGAAATATTTAGCGAGAACTGTAGTGAGAAAGTGCTTAATGCCACTGAATGCACACTTAAAAATGGTAAATTTTGTCATACAATTTTACCACAAATTAAAAAAAGAAATGTAATAAAAATAATGAATATTAGCAATAATTAACTTTTAAAATGTGTGTGTGGTTGTCACTCACCATTGGAAAGATTTGCTTTCTGAAGGAAACTTTTGTTTTCAATTATAAACATTTTAGTATGTATCTCTTAAAATATCAATTCTTTCAACACAGTTACTATACCATTATCACGTGTAAATACTTATCAAAAATACCTTAACATCATGAATACCAGAAAAACTTTTTTGTTAAAAAAATACAGTATGTGTTCTTCTCCACTTCCTCAAGCTTTTTTGGAGATGGAATCATTTGTGTTGTTAGAACACCACTGGTGTTGGCAGTATCAAGAATCTGATACAATAGCCCTGACCAGTGTGGCTCAGTTGGTTGGGCATCATCCTGCAAAACAAAGGGTAGGCTGGTTTGATTGCTGGTCAGGGCACATGCCTGGGTTCGGGTTCGGTCCCTGGTCAGAGCACATAGGAGAGGCAGTCAATTGATGTTTCATTCTCACATTGATGTTTCTATCCCTTTATTTCTCCCTCCCTTCCCCTCTATTCTAAAAATAAGCCTTTAAAAAAGAGAGAGAATCTGATACAATAGAAATATGTTCTGTTGGACATGGTGGGATTTTATGAAGGGTGAGGGAGAGTGATAGGATTTGCTAATCTTTCTTCCTGACACAGTCTAATGATGTCAAGTTGAAAATAAGCATTTTCCTTTTTTCTCTTTTGTTTTCATCACTTTTCCCTCATCTTTTACTGCCTTCTTCCTGCTCTATATACATATATCTGTTCAAATCCCTGTTTAAGAAGTAGAACCCAGATTGATGTGTAGCTACAGTGAAGATATCCTAGCCAAAACTTTCAGTCTCTCAGATGTGGATGTTTTAATCATTATTTACCTAATGAATAGGACCCGTTAAGAGCAGGTGTGAAACCCTTTTATTCTCACTATGATTTTGCCTTTAAAACTCTGATAGTAGAGTTTATAAATCCACTAACCAGTATGGTTTCATGTCAAGATGTCAGTACATCTTGATAATGTATTAGACCACTGAACACAGTGCTTGTTAATTTGTTGCATTAAATGAGTATCATTTAATTTGAAAATGGCAAATTACCAAGAGTATAGGTTTCAAGTGAGAAACCTGAATAATTGCAAAGAAGGTAAGGGAAGAAGAAAGCGAAAAATCAATCACTCCCTCTCTTGTGAGCCTCTCATTCTCTGCCAGGCATCTAATTTCTTGCCATGGTAATGAAGTGACAAATTCTAGGTCAAGCAACCCAGGAATCCTGCCATCTAGTAGGATTCTTTATATGTATTTATGTGATTTTATTTGATAGTTAATTCAAGAGTTGGAAATGTTCTTGATTTCCTTTTTTGTTTGTTTCGTTTGTTAAACCAGCAACACACATTTGCTTGTCTTAAGAAATTTATTTTGGAGGTGGGCTGGGCTTATGTAGCAGCTGTCTACATGCCCATCTGCCCTCAGTGCTGGGCCTCCCTGGACTGAGCACAAGGGACCAGAAGTTTGTACACCAAGGTTTCCTGGCCACTGGCAGCTCATACCGTCCTCTTCACCAAGTTTCACAGTGTTTCATTATAAAAATGGGTGGCATTACATTTTTAAAATTAATATTCCAAAATGGTTTCTTGGAAACTTGATCTTGTGTGCACTTTAGAGAATCAGAAGAAAAGAGGGAGAAGCTCTTGGTATAAGCCAAAAAGAGATTTAGACCAAAGAATCTGGTTGGGTGGAAAGGAGATGTTTTGGGGAATGTTCCAGGGTCTATAGAAATAGGAAATTTAAAAATGCATATGAAAGGTGTGTGTGTATGCATGTCTGTGTACGTGTCTATCTCAGTTCATGTCGGTGTGTGTGCATATGTGTGTGTGTTGAGAAGAGCTGCGTAACCTTGGCCAGTTAACCTCTGAGCTTCAGTTCTGATGTTCATAAAACAACAAATAATTCACTCAGGTTCTTTTCTGCTGTTAAAACTCTGAGTTTCTGGACTATTTTCGATGTGGCAATTCCTGCGTTTGCTAGATGGGCAGCCCACGTCAAGGGAAATTCTAGAATAACTAATCCTTACATTAGGTAAATGCCACAACAACAACAACAAAAAAATCAGGCACTCATCAGGTTTTATACATTTTTTTCTTTCACTGTCCACTTATAGTCTGAGAGCCTTATTGCCTGTTGCAAGGGAGGAGAGACACTTTTTATTTTTAATAAAATTATTGGTCTTTTCTGCCCCTGAAAAGAGTTTTCATGCTCCTAATGTTAGCTGGTTTAATAAATGACAGGGTTTTTTCCTTACTCTTTTTCTAATTTATGACTTAGAATACTTACTAGTTATCCTCAGTGGTTCGGGACACCACGCCAAAGGTATAATATGTTCTTTTGTGTGTATTTTTGCTCATTATTCATCTGACTGCCTAAAATATATAAAGTTTGTGTAAATTTCAATATGCTATTAATCATTTCCTCTGTTGCCTATTAAATGGTAAAATATTGCTTCATTTAAAATATTTTTATTTAAATTATTTTATTGTTCAATTACACTTGTCTGTATTTTCTCCCCACCCCTCCCTGTCACCCCCTCCAAACATACCTCCCTCCCTTGCTTCCACCTTCTCCCTTGGTTTTCTCCATGGGTCCTTTATAGTAGTTCCTGAATACTGTTCTCCCCACTGTCCCCTCCCCCTCCCCTCTGGCTGTTGTTAGATTCTTCTTAATTTCAGTGACTCCGGTTATATTTTGTTTGCTTTTTTCTTTTGTTGATTAGGTTCCCGTTAAAGGTAAGATATGGTATTTGTCCCTCACCGACTGGCTTATTTCACTTAGCATAATTCTCTCCAGTTCCATCCATGCTGTCGCAAAGGGTAGGAGCTCCTTTCTTTCTGCTGCATAAAACTCCATTGTGTAAATGTATCATAGTTTTTTGATCCACTCATTTGCTGATGAGCACTTAGGTTGCTTCCAGCACTTGGGTATTGTAAATTGTGCTGCTATGAACATTGGGGTGCATAGGTTCTTTTGTATTGGTGTTTCAGGGTTCTTAGGGTATAATCCCAGCAGTGGAATTGCTGGGTCAAAAGCAGTTCTATTTTTAGTTTTCTGAGGAAATTCCATACTGATTTCCACAGTGACTGCACCAGTCTGCAATCCCACCAACAGTGCACTAGGGTTCCCTTTTCTCCACATCCTCTCCAACACTTGTTTGTTGATTTGTTTATGTTGGCCATTCTGACTGGTGTGAGGTGGTATCTCATTGTGGTTTTAATTTGCATCTCTCTGATGGCTAGTCATGCTAAGCATCTTTTTATGTGTCTCTGGGCCCTCTGTATGTCCTCCTTGGAGAAGTGTCTGTTCAAGTCTTTTGCCCATTTTATAATTGGGTTTTTTGTCTTCCTGGGGTGGAGTTGTGTGAGTTCTTTATATATTTTGGAAATCAAGCCCTTGTCCTATGTATCATTGGCAAATATGTTTTCCCATACAGTTGGTTCTCTTTTCATTTTAATACTTTTTCTTTAGCCATGCAGAAGCTTTTTAATTTGATGAGGTCCCATTTGTTTATTCTTTCCTTTATATCCCTTGCTTTAGGGAACATATCTGTGAAGATGTTACTGCATGGAATGTCTGAGATTTTCCTGCCAATGTTTTCCTCTAGGACTTTTATGGTGTTTTTATTTTCTTCATTCATTCCATTAAGAAAAAAAAATAGAAGGTTCAATCAGTGTGGTCTCCTTCATCTATGCTGAGTTCAGCCATTGCAGATGTCCTCTTCTTCCCGGATGAACTGTGCAAGCTTATGAAAGAGCAAGGTTATGGTACCCAGAGATCTGGAACTCAACCTAGATCAACTTTGGGCCTGTGAAAGGAAAACATGAGGGTAAAGCTCAGCTTGCCCACAAGTACTTGGTTATTAAAACTGTCCGAAATCCCTCCTTCTCTACCTGCCTTTTAGTCCCTTGTTCTTAGAATCCCTGACACTTTTAGCTAGAGCTGCTTGTTCATGTTCTCCCAAGGCAGTGAGTTCCAACAGATACACTGTATTCTTTCTTTAATTATCCTGTTCCACCAAGAGACTGGCCAGTGTTTGAAATTGACTTTTATCTGCTACTTGCGAAGTTTACCAGTTAAAGACCAGTGTTAAATGAGGCCACAGACAGGAGGCAAAGGGCCAAGTGCAATCCCAGAGCCTTACCCACTGGAGAGAGTCAAGGCTCTCAATATTAATCAGTTTGACAGACACAGAGGCAGGAGGAGAGGGCTCTGGAGGGACTTGCACAGTCTGAGACTTATGTTCACATTTAATTCTTGCTCTGTTGGGCTGCTTATGAGGACATCTTAGACTCAAGTCTGGACAGAAGTGGCAGTTTTCAGGAGAGGATTGGATTCTGAGGTCCCCACCCTGTGGGATTCAGTATTGCTGATAGAGGAGGAGTTTTATAAGTGAGGCCAGAGTAGGAAGATGTCTTGCCCAGGGCTCCATGAGGAAGTGCTGGCCCTCACCTTTGGGTCCCTGAGTAGTTAGGATTTGTTGTGCAACTGGCTCATCTTGGAACAGGGTGGAATTTCTGCCTTCCAGGAAGAAATTGTGGTGTCTATTTGCTTTCACCTCCCTTTGAATGCAACCTTTTGTTCCATACCCTCCTCACTTCTTTGACCAGACAACATTCCTCCTAATAGATTTAAATCAACCCCCATAAATCTGCATGACTACTTTTTTGACCAGGAGCTTTGAAAGGAATGAGGATGTGGGGTGGCAGGGTTCAAGTGTGGGACAGAGTTGGGTAGGAAGAGCATTTTTTGATGTTTGTGAAAATAGCAGTTTTTAGTATAGATGCTACCTTTTTCATATATAACATGCTTGTGTAGGACTGAGGAAAGGAAGGAAAAAGAAGCAATACATGGCTTGATTTTCTGTGTGGATGATTCCTTGAACAGCCTTTCCTTGTACCATTTTGCTTCCTACAGGCTTATAACACATTAGTTTTATTTGTCAACTGTTCCTCTTCTTCCAGGCTCCAAACTGACAATACTCAACTACACACAGCTTATTTTAGGGATCCGTAAGTAGCTGGGCAGCGGCTTATAACTGTGATTTACCTCTGTGTTGGGGTAGGTATTCAAGTGTTTTTGCATTCAGGACCATGGAAAATGGAGCTTCTTGCAGAAGATGTCCAATTAGAAATGGTCATTCCAGACAGTGTCCTTGGAATCTATGCATTTTGTAATTCATTGGAGAAAATCCACTAATATTACCAGCATTTAATTATTATGTTAAAATGGTGTGTTGATAATCTTAGTTGCACATGAATTTTAGTTGAAAATTTTTCCAAGAAGTATAGTTACAACAATGAGAATACAGTCTCTAATTTGTCAGACACAAGTTTAATTTACTAAACCATTCGATTACTCTTCTTCGGGATATAGAGGGATTGGAATTTTTTTTTCCATTTTTTAATATTATTGTTGTTCAATTACAGTTGTCTGCATTTTCCCCCATACTCCCCAACCCCAGCAATCCCCACCACCTCCCCTGATTGAAACCTTCCTTGGTTTTGTGCCTGTGTCCTTTATACTTGTTCATGAAAACCCTCTTGTTATTTTACCCCATTATCCCGCCCACCTCCCCTCTGGTTACTGTCAGTTTGTTATTTATTTCAATGTCTCTGGTTATATTTTGCTTTCTTGTTTGTTTTGTTGATTAGGTTCAACTTAGAGGTGAGATCGTATGGTATTTGTCTTTCACCAACTGGTTTATTTCATTTAGCATAATGCTCTCCAGTTCCATTCATGCTGTGGTGAAGTGTAGGAGCTCCCTCTTTCTTTCTGCTGCATAGTATTCCATTATGTAAATGTGCCATAGTTTTTTGACCCACTCATTTACTGATGGGCATTTAGTTTGTTTCCAGCCCTTGGCTATAAAATTGTGCTGCTGTGAACTTTGGAGTTCATAGGTTCTTTTGGATTGGTTTTATAGGGCTCTCAGGATATAATCCCAGCAGTAGAATTGCTGGGTCAAAAGGCAGTTTCATTTTTAGCTTTTTGAGGAAATTCCATACTGTTTTCCACAGTGGCTGCACCAGTCTGCAATCCCACCAACAGTGCACTAGGGTTCCCTTTTCTCCACATCTTCTCCAACACGTGTTTGTTGATCTGTTTATGTTAGCTATTGTGACTGGTGAGAAATGGTATCTCATTGTGGCTTTAATTTGCATCTCTTTGATGGCTAGTGATGCTGAGCATCTTTTCATGTGTCTCTGGGCCCTCTGTATGTAGTCCTTGGAGAAGTGTCTGTTCAAGTCTTTTGCCCATTTTTTTTTTTTTTAGTTAAAAAAGTCCAGCTTTATTAAGATAATAGACACACATCACATATACAATTTAAGGTGTATGACATGAAGGATTACTACATGTATGATTGCAAAATGATTACCACGATAACATTAGTTAACACCTATGTCCCCTTCCATAATTACCAGTTTTTGTGGTGGTAACATCTAAGATCTATTTTGTTAGTATGAGCAATACTTCAAACTCCCTTTATGGATATTTTTAAAAATACATTTTATTGATTTTTCTATTACAATTGTCCCATTTTTCCCCCTTTATAACTCTCCAACCTGCGTACCCCCTCCAACCCTCATTCTCCCCTTTAGTTCATGTCCATGGGTCATACATGTAAGTTCTTTGGTTCTACATTTCCTATACTATTCTTAACCTCCCCTTGTCTATTTTCTACCAACCATTTTGCTACTTATTCTCTGTACCGTTTTCACTATATCCACTTCCTACTCCCCTGCTGATAACCCTCCATGTGATCTCTATTTCTGTGATTCTGTTCTTGTTCTATTGTTTCCTTAGTTTGTTTTTATTTTTGTTTTAGTTGTGGTTGTTCATAACTGTGAGTTTGCTGTCATTTTACTGTTCATATTTTTATCTTCTTTTTCTTAGGTAAATCTCTTTAACATTTCATATAATAAGGGCTTGGTGATGATAAACTCCTTGAACTTTGCCTTATCTGAGAAGCACTTTTATCTGCCCTTCCATTCTAAATGACAGTTTTGCTGGATAGAGCAATCTTGGATGTAGGTCCTTGCCTTTTATGACTTGGAATACTTCTTTCCAGCCCCTTCTTGCCTTCCAGGTCTCTTTTGAGAAATCAGCTGATAGTCTGATGGGAACTCCTTTGTATGTAACTGTCTTCTTTTCTCTTGCTGCTTCTAGGATTCTCTCTTTATTTTTAATCTTGAGAAATATAATTATGATGTGCTTTGGTGTGTTAGTCCAGCAAATGTGGGTCCAACTTGTTTGGAACTCTCTGAGCTTCCTGGTAGTCTATTTCCTTGGCCAGATTGGGGAAGTTTTCCTTCATTATTCATTAAGATAAGTTTTAGATTTCTTGCTCTTCCTCTTCTCCTTCTGGTGCCCCTATGATTAAGATGTTCAAACATTTAAAGATGTCCTGGAGGTTCCTAAGCCTCTCCTCATTTTTTTGAATTCTTGCTTGTTCATTCTTTTCTGATTGGATATTTATTTCTTCCTTCTGGTTCACTCCATTGATTTGAGTCCCAGTTTCCTTCCCGTCATTGTTGGTTCCCTGTACATTTTCCTTTATTTCAGTTAGCATAGCCTTCATTTTTTCATGTAATTTGCAACCAAATTCAACCAATTCTGTGAGCATCCTGATTGCCAGTGTTTTGAACTGTGTATCTGATAGGTTGGCTATCTCTTCGCCACTTAGTTTTATTTTTCTGGAGTTTTGATTTGGTCTTTCATTTGGGCCATTTTTTTCTTTTTTGTCTCAGTGCACTTGTTACATAGTAAGGGGTGTAGCCTTAGGTGTTCACCAGGGCGGGGCAACCCACATCAGTATGTTGTGAGGCTGTATGTGGGGGAGGGGTCTGATAGGGAACAATGTTGCTTGCTCAGCTCTCTGCCATTTTTCAGTCACTTCCCCCACTAACCACAATCAAACTGGGCCCTTCTGGTGCTGATTCATGGGTGGGTGGGTTTATGTATGTTCAAGGATCCTGTGGGTCTCTCCAACAAAGTCTCCTGTGAGGATGGGAGTTTCTACCACTGCTGCTTCAACCCTCACCAGTGTTTTAAATCAGAGGCTTGAGGCTTTATTTCCCTGCTCTGGAACCCTGGGTTGCACAGTCTCTCTCATTCCCCTGTTGTTCCTCCCAGTTTATCTGTATGCGAATGTGGGTCTGCCCACTCCACCAGCTCCTACCTTTCTGGGTCCATCAGATTCCACCTTGCCGCAAGTCCTCTCTGCCCAGAATCCCATCTCCGCCTCTTCAATTGGTCTTAATGAATGTTTTTTCTTTAACTCCTTGATTGTGGGACGTCCATACAGTTCGATTTTCTGTCAGTTCGGGTTATTTTTTGTTTTTAAATTTTTGTTGTCCTTTTGGTTGTGGGAGGAGGCACAGTGTGTCTACCTATGCCTCCATCTTGGCTGGAAGTCTTTTGCCCATTTTTTAATTGGGTGTTTTGTATGCCTGGAGTGGAGTTGTGTGAGTTCCTTATGTATTTTGGAGATCAAGCCCTTGTCTGAGGTCTCATTGGGAAATAAGGTTTCCCATACAGTTGGTTCTCTTTTTATTTTAATATTTTTTCTTGGGCCATGGAGAAGCTTTCCCATTTGATGAGGTTCAATTTCTTTATTCTTTCCTATAATTATGTCCCTTGGTTTAGAGGACATGTCAGTGAAGATGTTGCTGCATGGAATGTCTGAGATTTTCCTGCCGATATTTTCCTCTAGGACTTACATGGTGTCATAACCTATATTTAAGTCTTTTATATCTCCCTTGAATTTATTTTTACATATGATGTAAATTGGTGATTGTGTTTCATTTTTTGTCATGTAACTGTCCAGATCTCCCAACACTATTTGTTGAAAGAGCTGTTTTTACTTCATTTTATGCTTCTCCCCCCTTTGTCAAATATTAATTGACCATACAGACTTGGGTTTATTTCTAGGCTCTCTATTCTTTTCCACTGATCTACTTGTCTGTTCTTATGCCAGTACCAGGCTGTTTTGATTACAGTGGCCTTGCAATACAGTTTGATGTGTCAGGTACTGAGATCCCTCCTACTTTGTTCTTCTTTCTCAAAATTGCTGCAGCTGTTTGGGGTCATTTATAGTTCCATATTAATTTCTGACACATTTGTTTTATATCTGTGAAATATGTCATTGGTACTTTAATAGGGATTGTATTGAATCTATAAATCGCTTTGTGTAGTATGGCCATTTTGATGATATTAATTCTTCCAATCCATGAGCATGGTACATGTTTCCATTTGTTTGTGTCTTCCTTAATTTCTTTCCTCAGTGTTGTGTAGTTTTCTGAGTATAGGTCGTTTACCTCCTTGCTAATGTTTATTCCTAGGTACTTTATTTTTCTTGTTGCTCTAACACATGGGATTTTTTCCTGATTTGTTTCTCATTTTATTGTTGTTGTACAAAAATGCCTTTGATTTCTGAATATAGACTTTGTACCTGGGTATTTTGCCAAATTCACTTATTAGGTCTAGCAGTTTTTTGGTGGAGTCCATAGGATTTTCTATGTACACTATCATGTCATCTACAAACAATGACAGTTTTGCTTCCTTCTTTCCAATTTAGATTCCTTCTCTTTCTTGTCTAATTGCTGTGGCTAGGACTTCCAATACTATATTGAATAGAGTGATGAAAGAGGGCATCCTTATCTTAATGGGAAAGCTGTTTTTGCCAATTGATTATGATGTTGGCTGTAGGTCTTTCATATGTAGCCTTTATTATGTTGAGGAATGCTCCCCATATTCACACTTTGCTGAGTGTTTTTATCATAAATGGGTGCTGTACATTATGAAATGCTTTTTCCACATCTATGGATATAATCATGTCATTTTTGTCTCTTCTTTTGTTTATGTGGTATATTATGTTTATTGATTTGCAAATAGTGTATCATCCTTGCATCCCTGGGATGAATCCCACTTGATCATTTAGTATGATCTTTTAAACATATTGCTGGATACAGTTTGCCAATATTTTGTTCAGCATTTTAACATCTATGTTCATCAGCGATATTGGCCTGAAGTTTCTTTCTTTGTTGTATCTTTATCTGCTTTTGGGAATAGAATGATGCTGGCTTCATAGAAAGAGCTTGGAAGTCTTCCATCTTCTTGGATATTTTGGAATAATCTGTGAAGGATAGGGGTTAGCTCTTCCTTAAATGCTTTGTAAAATTCTGTGTAACAGTCTGTTCTAGGGCTTTTGTGTGTCAGAAGCTTTTTTATTACTGCTTCAGTTTTGTCAGCTGTTATTGGTCTGTTCAGGCTTTCTGCTGCTTCTTCATTCAGTTTTGGAAGATTATATTTTTCTAGAAACTTATCCATTTCACCTAGGTTTTCAAATTTCTTGGGGTATAGTTCTTTGTAGTAATTTCTTACAATTCTTTGTATTTCTGTGGTATCAGTTGTAATCTCTCCTCTGTCATTTCTGATTGTGTGTATTTGGGTCCTCTCTTTTTCTTGATGACTCTGCTTAAGGCTTGTTGATTTGGTTTATCTTTGAAAGAACCAGCTTCTTGATTTATTGATCCTTAGAATTGTGCTTTTAATCTCTCTATTGTCTAATTCTGCTCTGATTTGGTTATTTCCTTCCTTCTACTTTCTCTGGGCTGTCTTTGTTGTTGTTCCTTGAGTTCTTGTAGGCATAGGGTTAAGTTGTTTCTTTGAAATGTTTCTATCTTTTTTAGGTAGGCCTGTATCTCTGCGAACTTCCCTCTCGGGACTGCCTTCTCTGAGTACCATAAGTTTTGGGTTGTTGTGAGTTCATTTTCGTTTGTTTCCAGAAACTTTTTGATTTCTTCCTTAATTTTTCTCTCATTCATTGTTTAATAGCATGCTATTCAATCTCCATGAATTTGGGGGGTTTTTCCCTTGGCATTTGTTTCTCATTTCATTCCCTTGCGTGTGGAGAAAATACTTGATAGGATTTCAGTTTTCTTGAATTTATTTAGTCATGTTTTTGTCCCATCATGTGGACTATCTTTGAAAATGTTTCATGTGTATTTGAAAAGAATGTGTATTTTGCTTCTTTGGGATCAAGGGCTCTGTATATATCAGTTAAGTCCATTTCATCTAGGGCATTGTTCAATGCCACAATACTTGTTGATATTTTGTTTGGAAGATCTATCCTTTTTTTGCTGTGAGGGGTTAAAATACCCTACTATGATTTTGTTGCTGTCAATATCTTTCTTGAAGTTCTACAAGATTTTCTTTATGTATTTGGGTGCTCCTATGTTGGGTGCATATATATTTATTTACAATGTTTATGTGTTCTTGATGAATTCTTCCCTTGAGTATTATGAAGTGACCTTCTGAGTATGTTTTTTGGGGTTTTGTTTTGTTTTTTATAATTTTTTAATTTATTTTAATTTTATTTTAATTGTTGTTTTTGTGCAGTTTTCTGTCTTTTATTCCCATCCCAGCCCACCGCCCCAGCCCTCCCATATCCCTCCCATTCCCCCCCACCCCCCGGTTTTTGTCCATGTGTCCTTTATACTTGTTGCTCTAAACCCTTCCCCTTTTCCCCTGAAATTCCCTCCCATCTCCCCTCTGGTGACTGTCAGCTTGTTCTCAATTTCAGTGTCTTTGGTTATATTATTTGAAGTCTATTTTGTCTGATATGAGTATTGTTACCCCAGCTTTTTTTCCTGTCTATTTGCTTGGAATATTTGTTTCCAGCCCTTCACTTTCAGTCTGTGTAGGTCTTTTGGTCTCTTGTAGGCAGCATGTGTGTGGTTCATCCTTTTTTATCCATTCATTTATTCTGTGCCTTTTGATTGGGGCATGTAATCCATTTACATTGAAGGTTATTATTTATAGGTACTTATTCATTGCCATTTTTTTTGTTCTTGTGTTCCTCTTTCTCTCACTGTTTTTTTTTTCCCCCTGTTCTTAAAGCAGACCCTTTAGCATGTCTTCGTATACTGGTTTGGAGGAGGTATATTCTTTGAGGCTTCTTTTGTCTGGGAAGCTCCTTATTTGGCCTTCCATTTTAATTGAGAGCCTTGGTGGGTGAGTAGTCTCATTTGCAGATCTCTGGTTTTCATTACTTGGAATATTTCTTACCATTCCATTCTGGCTTGCAGCGTTTTCATTGAGAATTCAGCTACTAGTCTTATTGGAGCTCCTTTTTATTTTACTTCCTGTTTCTCCCTTGCTGCCTTTAAGATTCTCTCTGTCTGAAATTTTGCCATTTAATTATATGAGTCTTGCACTGGGTCTCCTTGTGTTCCCTTTGAAGGGACCAATTTTGCCTCCTGGACCTATGTGGCCTGTTATATTGTCAAACTGCAAAGTTTTCCATCATTAATTTTTCAAACAGATTTTCTGTTCTTTGCTCCTCTTCTTCTTCTGGTATCCCAATTATACAGATATTATTACCTTTCATGTTGTCCTGCATTTCCCTTAACCCCTCTTCACTGTTTTTCAGTTTTTTTTCCTTTTGTTGTTCTTTATGGGAGGTTTTTTTTCTACCTGGTCTTCCATCTCACTGATTTGATCCGGCGCTTCATTGACCCTGCTTTGATTCCTTCTACTGTGTTCTTTAATTCAGAAATTGTATTCTTCATTGCCTCTTCACCCTCGTTGATTGTTTCTATGCCCTTTTTTATGGTGACATATTTTTCAGTAAATTCTCTTTAGTTTCCCTGTAGTTTTTGGTAATTTGCTCTGACCTCATTGAGCCTTATTGTAGCCATTGTTTTCAACTTGATATCTGATAGTTGACTTGCCTCTATTTCATTTAGCATTCTTCCTGAGGATTCCTCCTTTCCTTTTGATTGGGGGGTTATTTCTTTGTCTTCCCAGTATATGTGGGACTGTTCTTCTTTGCTTCTCCTTCTTAAATTGATCTGTTTTGACTTTCTAACTTTATGGTGTGAACTTCTATTGTAAGAGGACTGTGAGATTCAGTGCTCCAGTCTCCTTGATCACCTGAACTTGGTGCTGTTGGGATAACCTTTATGTCTTTTATGCTGGTTCTATGGATATAATTTTGTTTGGGTTGTTGTTGGGTGTTTCTTGGGTCCTTTTCTCCAGCTGGTTGACTGAGAGTCACCCCGCCTACCACTTCTTTTGTGCTGTTGTGCAGGTGCTGCCAGAATAAAACCACAAAGCTAAGGAAACAAACCCACACTCACAAATACAACTCCCCACCAGCATCCCACTATCAACAGCAAATGAACCAGTGTTAATAACGGGTAATGAGGTTAAGTCTATTAGTAGAAAGGAGAGCAGATATGAAATAACCTGCTGAAAAAAAGTTTGAGAGAGCAGAGGGAGGAGCACTAATAAGATTTGGGAGTTGGAGCACTGGAAAGAGAGAAAGTAAAATTTATCTCAGGAATAGAAAAGGGAAGGAAGTTTGTGGAATGAAGTTTGAGAAGAGAAGCATGTAATATTATGTTTAAACAGAAATTAAAATAATTTAAAATAAAGTGAGAGAGATAAAAAAAGAAGGAAAAGTAGTAAATAATTCGTAAAAATGTAGGAGCCTAATTGTAGAGAAAGATCCACCACAGTACTATCAACAGTAAATGAGCTAAAATTCGTATAGATAGTATGGGAATAAGAGGGGAAAAAGAAACAAAGAAAAGTGTAAGAGGTATTTAGAGGAATGGGAAGTGATTTTGAAATGATGGAGGGAGAGGGAATACTACTAGTGAGGAATGCAAACTAGGCTATAAGAGGTAAAAATTAAAATTTGGGATATAAGGAAAAAGAAAAAAGGGAAAAAAGTAGAATAAAGAAAAATGAAAGGGAAGAATGAAAGAAAAATAGAAGAGAAAATGGAAAAATAGGCTATGACAGAAAAATTGATATTTGAAATGAAAAAAGAGTAGGAGAGGAGACCAGCAAAATGTGATATTTGAAATACAGAATTAGTGAACCTGTAGAGATAAAATTGAAAAAGAATGCAACAACAACTTCCCTACCCACAACCAACTAGCAAAAATTGTTACAGGTGGAGAGAAAACATGGGTATTTTAAGAGCAAGGAAAAGTATGTGAAATGACCCTTGACAAGAAAATTGGTTTTGTGTGTCTGGATGGGGGGGAAATAATAAGAATATAAAATGGAAACAGGTTGTAGGTAGAGAGAAAACCAAATTTGAAATGAAAATAGTGTTAGGAAAGAGGAAGATAGAATGGGGTAATAAGAGGAGGGGGGTGCAAAATATGTGAATTGAAATATACTATTGTATAAAATCTAGTGACTTATTATATACTAACTTGTTGGACAAGAAATGTGGTGAAAAGCTGTGCAGGAAAGAAAATGTCGCCCATTATGAAGAAGACTGCAGTGGTTTTCATCTCAGTAGCCTCTTGTATTTACCACTGGTTTTTTCTTTCTGTGTCTGCCTCTGGTGCTGTCAGATCCTGGCCCCATCTGACCTTACGCAGCCTGTTCAATACTTCCAGAGATCTGCTGTCCCTGGCTGTCTCCTTCAATTGTTAATCTGGTCACTCAGTACTCAGTTGTCAGGTTTAAGTACCACAGGGTGGAGCTGAATCCTTCCTGGTGTGGGGGCTATTGTTTCCCCTCAGGCTGCTGCCGCTCTGAGGGGAGTGGTCTGCATGAGCACATGGCTGCTGCAGTATGGGGGATGTCTCAGCACTGGGATTCTCGTGGCTGCTCTCTCATTTCTCTCCCCAAAGCATTCAGTCCTCAGTCTCTCCTCAGACATCAGCAGCCCAGTCTGTCCCTGCCTTTGCCAGAGCCCATTGTAAGTAGCTGCAAATGAAAATTTGTGTGTCAGCAGTTTAAATATCTCTTTGTGTCTTCAGCCGTCCATCTCTGGCAGAGAGCAACCCTGCCGCTTTTGCCATCAGCTGGTGTTTGTGTACTTTTTGGGCTCTGGTGTTCTAGGCTAAGGATCCCAGCTTAGGGTTTAGACACCATTCTTCTCAGGGGGGTCCAACTAGCTGCTTAATTATCCCTCTGGCACTGCCTCCTGTGGGCACCCTGCCAGCCTTCTCAAGTCTCTACCACACTCCTTACTGGACAGGGACAGGTTGTACCAAAGTTAGTTTTTCCATCTGAGGTTATAAGATTTCTTTCTCATTGTTATTTAATTGTTTGTTTGGGGTGGTTTCTCCACAATTTGATTGTCATTCTAGATTGGCCCTGGGAGGAGGTCACTGTGACTTCCATTCACTCCTCCACCATCTTCCAGAATTCCCACTTCTGATTTCCAAAAATACATCACCCAGTGTGCTGGGATATGGCCTTTGCATATGCTGTTTCTCCAACTGGAATAACTTTCTTTCATGATCTCTTCTACCTCACTGCCCCCATCTTGAAAACTATTCCCCTTCCAAACCTTGCTGGGGACATTTTCTCATTTGGGAGGTCCATGCCACTTGTATATCTACAATGTGGTTTGTTATGGAACCTGAACAAATGATATTGTTTGTACTTGCTTACATAGCACTCTTCCTTCCTGACTTCTCTTTAAAAGGCAAGATTTTGGTCTTAGTTAACCTTATAACCCAATGAGGCACCAAGGATGGAGCACAGGCATCAAGATAGGGGTTATTATTTTATCAAGGTGTTTAGCAAATTAACATAGTAGGAAAATCTATTTTTGCATCAACAGTTGCATTATTTAGCCATAAGCTAATTCTGGAACAAGGGCTCCTGTTTTTTTTCTAAAGAACCCCCCTCACTCTGACATAATCTGTTGGTTTTGGGGCAGACTGATTGCAGTTGTTCTCAGAGCTTGTCTTCCTGCATCACAATCTCTGCTTTGTGTAAACTTGGCCTCTCTACCTTTGTCTGGTTACTGGTGCGGAGGTGGGAAATGTGGGGTTTGTAAATGCAGCTTGTTTATCCTTTGTTGATTGTGTAGATGCTTTCCATAGCCTGATTGCGTCTCTCCAAACTTGTACTTGGTTTTTCTGCAGGTCCTCTCCTTTGGCCATGGGATGGGGGTTCGGGGTGTGCAGAAGCCTGGGGCCCCTTCCCCTGCTACATTGCTGGGTAGTGCATCCTTATAGGTGGGTGGTTGTCAAAAGCACATGAGCTCCCTTCCTCAAATCCAGTTTTTTTCCCCTGTAGGAACAGATTCCAGTTCTTGCAAGCTCAAACAGGCTAAAGGGATGTACCCTCAGTTCCCAAAGCCTTAGGCGAGGTCTGAAGAAATATGACAGGAACCAAACCAATGTCTTTGCCCTCACATAAAGGGTTACAGGACTCTAGGATTCTGGTTAATTGGCCTGTGACAGAAGCAATATCTGGTGATTCTGACTGCTATTTTCTAGTCACTTTTGGTGAACTTGCAGAATATCTCACAGCCTGTCTCAAGATGAAGTTCAAAGGTGAGATTATATCAAGGGGCCAGCAAAGTACTGGCCAGTGGGAATGGTTCTACTTTTTTTTTTTTTTACTTAAAATAAGTTTTAATGGTGGTAAAATACACATGCCATAAAATTCACCATCTTAACCATTTTTAAATGTAGAGTTCAGAAGGGTTAGGCATGTTCGTATCGTTGGGCCACAACAATCAAAACTCTATTACATCCAGAGAGCCAACATCAATGTCATAAAGGGATCCCAAGAGCACCAAGTACAGGAGATCAAGGAGACCACAGCACTGAATCCCACAGGTTTGCTACCATAGAAGTTAACACCACAAAGACAGGGAATCAAAGCAGATCAATTTAAGAAGCAGAAACAAACAAGAAGAGTCTCGCCTAAAATGGAGAGAAAAAGAAACAACCCCCAATCTGAAGGAAAGGAGGATTTCCTAGAAAGAGTGCTAAATGAAATTGAGGCAAGTAAACTATCAGACATTGAGTTCAAAACAGTGGTTATAAGGAAGCCCAATGAGCCCAGTGAGGATTGCAAGTGGGTATAGGAAAGCTATAAGATACTTACTGTAAAATACATCAGCATGGAAAAGAATGTAGAAGGAGAAATGAAGATATAACTTCTGAATTGAAGAACACAGTAGAAGGGGTTAAAAGCAAGCAGAGTGAAGGAGAGGATTGAATCAGCAAGCTGGAAGACAAGGTAGAAAAAATTTCCCAACAGAGCAAAAAAATGAAACATGACTCAGAAAGAATGAAGAGGGGTTATGGGAAATGCAGGACAACATGAAATGTAATAATATCTGTATAATAGCAATACCAGAAGGAGAAGAAGAGGAGCAAGGGATAGAAAACCTCTTTGAAAAAGTAATGACAGAACTTCTCTAATTTGATGAGAGAGAAAGTCACAAAAGTCCAGAAAGCACAGAGGGTCCCAATCAAGAGGGACTCAAAGAGGCCCACACCAAGACATATCATAATTAAAATGGCAAAATTCAAAGACAAACAGAATATTAAGGGCAGCAAGGGAGAAACAGGAAATAACATACAAGGGAGTCCTGTTAAGGCTAGTAGCTGATTTCTGAACAAAAACATTATAAGCCAGAAAGGAATGGCAAGAAATATTCCAAATAATGAAAAGCAAAGGCCTGCAACCAAGAATAATCTACCCAGCAGAGTTCTCATTTAAAATGCAAGGCCAAATAAGAAGTTTCCCAGACAAAAGAAGGCTAAAACAGTACACCTCTACCAAACCAGCATTGCAAGACATGCTAAAGGGACTGCTTTAAGAATGTGAAGAAAAAGAGTGGGACAGAAAGGAACCACAGGTACAAAGGGGGAAATATGACAATGAATAAGTACCTATCAATAATGACCTTAAATGTAAATGGATTAAATGCTCCAATCAAAAGACGTAGGGTACCTGAATGGATAAGAAAACATGACCCACACATAAATTGCCCACAAGAGATCCACCTCAGAGCAAAAGAGCTACACAGACTGAAAGTGAAGGTTTGGAAAAAAATATTCTAAGTAAATGGACAGGGAAAAAATGAGGCAGAAATACTGAAATGAGACAAAATAGATTTCAAAACAAAGGGTATGAAATAAGACATAGAAGGACATTTCATAATATCAAGGGTAGACTCCATGAAGAAGATATAAACATTATAAACATATATGCACCCAGCATAGGAGCACCCAAATATATAAGGAAATCTTGCAGGACAAGGAAGATACAGACAGCAATAAACTTGTAGTAGGGGATTTTAACACCCCACTGTCAAAAATGGATAGATCTTTTAAACAAAGATATTGTGGCACTGAACAATTCACTAGATCAAATGTACATAATTAATATACATAGAACCTTTCACCCCAGAGAAGCAAAATACGCATTCCTTTCAAATGCACAAGGAACATTTTCAAAGATAAACCACATGATTGGACACAATACAAGCCTCAACAAATACAAGAAAATTGAAATCATATCAGGCATTTTCTCAGACTACAATAGCTTGAAACTAGAAACCAACCTAAAGGAAAAACTCAAAAACAGTCAAATTCATGGAGACTGAATAACATGTTATTGAACAACGAGTGGGTTAACAATGACATAAAGGAAGAAATCAAGTGGTTTCTGGATGCAAATGAAAATGAACACACAACAGCTCAAAACCTATGGGACACAGCGAAGGCAGTTTTGAGATGGAAGTTCATGGCAATAAAGGCCTATCTAAAAAAAATAGAAAATTTTCAAATAAACAACCTAACCATACATCTACAAGAACTGGAGAAACAACAACAAACAAAGCCCAGAGTGAGTAGAAGGAAGGAAATAATCAAGATAAGAGCAGAATTAATGGCATAGACACTAAAAGAACAATTCAAAGGATCAGTAAATCCAAGAACTGGTTCTTTGGAAAGATAAACAAAATTGAAAAACCTTTAACCAGAGGCATCAAAAAAAAAGAGAGAGTACCTGTAAAAGTTAAATCAGAAAAGAAAGTGGAGAAACTACAACTGATACCACAGAAATATGTAGTATTGCAAGAAATTACTAAGAAGAACTATATGCCAAGAATATGAAAATGTGGATGAAGTCGACAACTTTCTAGAGAATTGTAATCTTCCAAAACTAAATCAAGACAAAGCAGAACGCCTGAAGAGTCTGATAACAGCTGGTGAAATTGAAGCAGTAATCTAAAAACTCTTGCCATACAAAAGCCCAGGACTGGATGGTTTCGGAAGAGAATTTTACAATACATTTCAAAAGAGCCACAGTATTCATAAACTATTCAAAAGAACCCAAGAGGAGGGAAGACTCCCAAACTGTTTTCATGAGGCCAGCATCATCCTAATCCCCAAACCAGGTAAGGATACAACAAAGAAAGAAAACTATAGGCCAATGTCACTGATGAACATAGATGCTAAAATCCTCAACAAAGTATTTACAAACTGCATCCAGCAATACATTAAAAAGATCATACACCATGATCAAGAGGGATTCATCCCAGCGATGCAAGGATGGTACAATATTCACAAATCAATAAACCTAATACATCACATAAACAGGAGATGAAGCAAAAATCACATGATCGTATCAATGAATGCTGAAAAACATTTGATAAAGTACAGCACCCATTTATGATAAAAAGACTCAGCAAAGTGGAAGTAGAGGGAGCATTCCTCAACATAATAAAGGCCACATATGAGAAATATACAGCCAACATCCTAATGAACAGGCAAGAACTTAAGGCATTCTCCCTCAGATAAGGAACTACACAAGAGTATCTGCTTTTACCACTTGTATTCAACATAGTATTGGAAATTCTAGCCACAGTGTTCAGATAAGAAGAAGAAATTTAAAGGCATCCATATTAGAAAGAAGAAAGAAAAACTGTCATTGTTTGGAGATGACATGATAATATACATAGAAAATCCTATGGCCCGGGCTGGTGCAGCTCAGTGGAGTGAATGCTGACCTGTGAACCAAAGGGTCCCTGGTTCGATTCCCATTCTAGGGCACATGTCTAGGTTGCGGATCAGGTCCCCAGTAGGGGGCATGCGAGAAGCCTCCACACATTGATGTTTCTCTCCCTCTCTTTCTCCCTCCTTTCCCCTCTGTATAAAAAAAAAAGAGAAATAAATGAAATATTAAAAAAAGAAAGAAAACCCTATTGACTCCACCAAAAAAATCTACTCAATCTAATAAGTGAATTTGGCAAAACAGCAGGATACAAAGTCAATATTCAGAAATCAAAGGCATTTTTGTACACCAACAATGAGCTATCAGAAACACAAATTGGGAAAAATTCCCATTTACTGTAGCAAAAGGAAAAATAAAATATCTTGGAATAAACCTAACCAAGGAGGTAAAAGATCTATACTCAGAAAACTACACAACACTGAAGAAAGAAATTAAGGAAGATACAGATAAATGGAATCATGTACCATGTTCATGGATTGGAAGAATTAACATCATTAAAATTTCCATACTGCCCAAAGCTATATATAGATTCAACACAATCCATATTAAAATACCAATGACATATTTCGCAGATATAGAACATACATTTCACACATTTTTTAAAAGATTTTATTTATTTATTTTTAGAGATAGGGGAAGAAGGGAGAAAGAGAGGGAATGAAACATCAATGTGTGGTTGCCTCTCACGTGGCCCCCACTAGGGATCTGACCTGCAACTCAGGCATGTGCCCTGACTGGGAATCTAACTGATGACCCTTTGGTTCACAGCCCCGGCTCAATCCACTTTGCTACACCAGCCAGGGCACATTTCAAAAATTTATGTGGAACCATAAGTGACCCTTAAAGGCCTCTGCAATTTTGAGAAAGATGAATAAAGTAGGAGGAATCAAAATCCCTGATATCATACTATACTACATGGCTACTGTAATTAAAACAGTCTTGTACTGGCATAAGAACACACACATAGATCAACAGAACAGAACAGAGAGCCCAGAAATAAATCCATGTCTCTATGGTCAATTAATAGTTAACAAAGGGAGCAGGAGCATAAAATGGAAAAATAGCCTCTTCAACAAATGATTTTGGGAGACCTAGCCAGGTACATGAAAAAAAAAAAGAAAAAAAAAAAGAAAAAAAAAAAGAAACTAAATCACCAACCTACACCATACAGAAAAATAAACTCAAAATGGATAAAAGACTTAAATATAAGTTGTGACACTATCTAAGTCCTACAGGAGAACATAGACAGTAAAATTTCAGATAACGCACACAGCAACATTTTCACCAATATGTCTCCTAGAACAATGGATATAAAGGAAAGAATAAACAAATGGGACTACATCAAATTAAAAAGTTTCTGCATGGCTAAAGAAAATATCAGCAAAATGAGAAGGGAACCAAAATATGGGAAAAATATATTTGCCAGTGATACCCCGGACAAGGATTTGATCTCCAAAATGTATAAAGAACTCACACAGCTCCACACTAGGAAGATATCAATCCAATTAAAAAATGGGCAAAGGACCTGAACAGACACTTTTCCAAGGAGAACGTACAGAGGGCCCATAGACATATGAGAGGATGTTCAACATCACTGTCCATCAGAGAGATGCAAATTAAAACCACAATGAGTTGCTACTTCCTACTGGTCAGAATGGCCATCATTAACAAATCACAAACAAGTATTGGTGAAGATGTGAAGAAAAGGAACCCTAGTACACTGTTAGTGAGAATGCAGACTGGTGTGGCTACTGTAGGAAACAGTATGGAATTTCCTCAAAAAACTAAAGAGGGAATTGCCTTTTGATTCAGCAATTCAACTGCTGGGATTATACCCTAAGAATCCTGAATCACCAATTCAAAAGAGTCTATACACCCCAATATTCATAGCAGCACAATTTATGATAGCCAAGTGCTGGAAACATCCTAAGTGCCCATCAGTAAATGAGTGTATAAAAACACTGTGGTAATTTGCACAATGGAATACTACACAGTAGAAACAAAGAAGGAATTCCTACAATTCTTAATAGAATGCACGGAACTGGGGAGGATTATGCTAAGTGAAATAAACCAGGTGGTAAAAGAAAAATACCATATGATCTCACCAATAGGTAGAATCTAATCAACAAAACAAACCAACAAGCAAAAAGAAGCATAGACATGGAAATAAAGAACAAACTGACAAGGACTAGAGGGGATGGGGAGGTGGATAATGGGAAGAAGGGGAAGTGTCAAATCAATGTATGTGTATAAAGGATCCATGGACAAGGACAATTGTGGGAAGGGGTTGAATGTGGGAAAGGGAAGGTGGCCAGGGCAGAAGAGAGCAATGTGGGAAAAATGATGACAACTGTAACTGAACAACAGTAAAAAAAATGTTAGGGTTTTATCTGCATATTAGGTAAGTTTGGTATTCACATTAAATAATTTCTTTCTCAAGGTTTTAATTTAGGTCAGGTAATGGAGATAGTTGGCTAGAAAATGATTTGTTAGTTTGCAAATAATATGATTTTATTGAAAAGTGAATTTTATCCTCACGAAACTATTCACCTTGTGGCCCCTGAGTAGTCAGTGAATTGGCTTGTGACACAGGGCTGCGTTTGTCTGGCAAATATCTTCTCAAGGGAACATCACGGTTATGAGAAGAGGACTGAGGTGATGGTTTCACTTACAGAGATTTTGTGATAAGTTAATGCCTTAGTTTAGTCTCTAATGTCACCAAATTTTTCAAACAACACCAAGAAGTGAATTCTGGTTCTTATCATTCAAAAGTAGACTCAACATACTGAACATTTGCAGGCATGAAATAAATGATATCTGGGATTTGCTTCCACATAAAATAGGTGTTGCTATGTATGACTGCTGTTAGGGATATAAACTAAACAGGATCAGTTGTGGGTTGATTGTTGCTGAGGTTGGTTGATAATTTGGTATGTGTTTTAAAATAGTATATAGTAAAAAATTTAGTGGATTTAATTGTTTTCCTAAGGGCAAAATCTGACAAGTTTCCAGGGAGGAAAATGCTTGGCCAAATAGAGTAATTTGTCACATTTTTACATTTTGAAAGGAAATTACTGCCCACCCCTGCCCCCCACCCCCCTTTTTTTTCTCTTAAAGACTGAGCTGAACTATTGTGACAATTAGGATAAAATGTCCCTCTTACTGTGACTGGTTGGCTTTTGGTGACTCACCAATTTGGGGCCTGAAAAGAAAATAAAACCTTAGAGTGACCAATGAATGGCTGACATCTGATCTCCTGGTCCTGGTCACTTTCTGGGGCTGCAGGTAGTATGACTTGTGTAACATTTAAACACAGTTGAGAGACATAAAACACTCTTCCTTGCCTGAATTTCTTAGTGCATTTTTAAAATGTTTTAATTGAAAAGCTGCAAAAGTTACAATCTGCATGTGAAACTAGCAGAGACGTGGGATGCAATGGGTGTGATTGTGAGAGGGCGTAAGGGATGCTGGCAATCCCGTCTTCATTCTTCTCAGCCTTGTAGGCAGATGGAGTTCCACTTTGTTTGATTCTTGACAGCTCTGTGTAATGTTTTCAGGTGCTCACATGATCGCAGGCCAGGCCATCACTGATGGCTTTGTTCCTGTCACCATTGTCATTAAACATAACTGAAGCCTGGAGTGCTGTGTTCAGCCTTCCCTTTATTAATGTACTTGATTGAATGAGGACCTAGATGCCAAGAATGAGATCAGTTTCTAGATTACTGTTTATTTCAGAGTCTCTGAATAAGACATTCAGAAACATCCTAGCCTGCTGATTTTGCCTGGGGTGTCCAGGGTTTGTAGCAGTGTTAGAGAACAAGAGTTCTCCCTGAGTCACTGTGTCTAGCTCTGCTTGTTTTATAGAGCTGTTGATTCATATGTTACAGGATAATTGTAACTGAAAATAGAAGAATTTAAGATTATATGTAAATCTTCATTACAAAAGCTATATGTCATAGCTTGATGTCATTGTAGGCATCAAGAAGCCTTCATAAATGTTCATAATTCATGTTTTTTTAAATTTATGACATATTCCATGAAACTAAAATTGAGGAACTGCTGAAAGTAGCATTTAAAACTGTTAAATCTACCAAGTCCTGTGTGCCTTTTCATATATTTATTGCCAGGCAACAGTAGTTATATCTATAAATATATAATGTTCATATTCAAATTGCTAATCCTGGAAGGTAGAGACAGTGTTTCAATAAAGGGGGATGAATCTCAACCTATCTGCACGTTGAGGTCATCTGAGGAATCACAGTCACACATGAGCACACTCACACCATTGCCCAGTCCCACACCATGTCCTTCAGAATGGCTTGGGGATGGCAAGTAGGGGTGAGCACCTGTGTTTTTTAAGAGCCCCTGAGGACAAAATGATATGCAGATAGGGTTGGAAACAACTGCCAGGAATTAGACAAAGCTTTCACATAGTCTTCGTGCAAACTATTAAAGTCTTATTAAGGACCTGAGAGAAAACACAGCCCTTTTTAATAGCCACAATAGTATTTTTCTTAAGCTCAATTTAAAACCATGTCCTATTATCCACCAGGACACTGGATTTTAATAACCCCGGCTGCATGTTAGAATCACCCGGGAAGCTCGTTAAAAATACTAATTCCCAGGCCCCCTCTAGATCAACTGTATCATTATTTCTTCTACTGAAACTTGGGCATGTGTGTGTTTTACAAGATTCCTATGTGACTCTAGGAGGCAGGGAAGATTGCGTATTCCTGCAACAGATGAACTGAATGCCTTGTTTTTGAGAAACTGAAATAGCAGCCATGTGCCCAAAATAAGCCCAAGGAAATCAGACTCGCTCCATTGAATCCGTCGAAAGCTTTGCCACCAGTACATGAATTTATCCTGAGGGTAGCATCCAGGTGTTCATACCAAGCCTTCATTAATTCCCCAGTACTACCTCCTCACAGTATGTGACCATAACTAGCACTCAAGGATGGCCTATTGAACGAATAGAACCAAATTATGTAGGTATGAATACTCTTATACATGTTGAGTAAATTAAAATGTTTCATTCTCAAGGAAATATAAGAGTTCTGATATAGTCTGGAACAATATCCAGGCTATTTTTGATTTGACAGATCACTTTGAACAAAGTATTTGTATTTATGATGTTAAAGCTTTCATATCAATCTGCTTTTGTCATCAACGCAAAATACCAGAAAATCTTAAAATTAAGAACAGAATAGCAAACAATCCTATATGTAAGCAGTAATGGAATCTTCCTCCTCTTCTAATCTTTTTTACAGTATTGCTGAAAAAATACCCAGTGTGGGTGGTAGGTGGCGGTAGCAGGAATCCCTTCCCCTTGCATAGGGTTTGGGAGGTAACATTCAGGTCTTAGGAATGGCACAGGAATGTGCTAAATGGTATTCAATTACATTATGGGTTCATTTATCCTTCCTACATACCTAACCATTTAAACCATTGCACTATGACAGGAAATTTCATCTTTGGAACTTTTGAATGCCAACTTATTTTACTTCTTCTGTCCACAAAAAT
Organism: Anoura caudifer; assembly: GCA_004027475.1. NCBI lineage: Eukaryota > Metazoa > Chordata > Mammalia > Chiroptera > Phyllostomidae > Anoura > Anoura caudifer. The sequence goes on along the minus strand of PVKU01008809.1, from coordinate 13,413 downwards.
ACAACTGTAAAACAATACAACATTGAAGATAAAATTAAACAAGAAAAAAAAAAAACACCCATATTCCCTTTGCCCTAACACAACTATTTATAAATTTATTTAGGTCTTCTATTTTGTTTGCTGGTGCAATATTTTATTGATTATGCTATTAAAGTTGTTCCAATTTTCCCCCTTTTCCCCTCTCCACCAAGTACCCCCCCCCCCATTCCCTCAGACAGTCCCCACACCATTGTTCATGTCCATGGGTCATATGTATAATTTCTTTGACTACTGCTTTTTCTATACTTTACATCCCCATGGCTATTCTGTAACTACCTATTTGTACTTAATCCCCTCACCTGTTCATCCATTCCCCAACAACACCTCCTATCTGGCAACCATCAAAACACTCTCCGTATCCATGATTCTATCTCTATTCTTGTTTGCTTAGTTTGTTTTTTGACTTAGTTGAGATGGATATGTATTTGTTACCATTTTATTGTTCATAGTTTTGACCTTCTTTTTCTTAAATAAGTCCCTTTAACATTTCATATAATAATGGCTTGATGATAATGAACTCCTTTAGTTTATATTTGTCTGGGAAGCTCTTTGTCTGCCCTTTGATTCTAACTGGTAGCTTTGCTGCATAGAGCTATCTTGGCTGTTGGTCCCCACCTTTCATGAATTTCAAAATTTCTTACTAATCCCTTCTAGCCTGCAAAGTTTCTTTTGATAAATCAGCTGACTTCTAATAGGAACTTCCCTGGGGTAACTGCTTTTATCTTGCTGCTTTTAAGATCCTCTTTTTATCTTTAAACTTTGGCAATTTAATCATGATGTGTCTTGCTGTGGGCCTGTTTGCATCTATCTTCTTTGGGACTCTCTGTGCTTCCTGGACTTGCATGTCTAATTCCTTCACCAAATTAGGGAAGTTTCCTTTCATTATTTTTTCAAAGAGATTCCCAGTTTCTTGCTCTTTATCTTCTCCTTCTGGTACCCATATGATGCGGAAATTGTCCAGGAATGCTTGAAATTGTCCCAGGCACTACTTACAGAATCCTGTTTTTTTTTTTATTCTTTTTCTTCTTCTTGTTCTGATTGGTTGTTTTTTTACTACTTTATGTTCCAAATCATTGATTTGATTCTCAGCTTCGTTCACTCTACTATTGTTTCTCTGTAAATTGTTTATTTCAATTAGTGTAAATTGTTTATTTCAATTAGTGTATACTTTGTTTCTGACTGGATTTTTTTTGTGCTCTTGAGGTCCTCACTAAGTTCCTTGAGCATTCTTATAAAACAGTGTTTTGAACTCTGTATCTGATACGTTTCTTATCTCCATTTCATTTAGCTCTTTTTCTGGAGTTTTGATCTGTTCTTTAATTTGAGCCATGTTTCTTTGTTTCCTCATTTTGGCAGGTTCCCTGTGTTTTTTCCTATATATTAGGTAGAGCTGCTACGACTCCCTGTCTTGGTAACATGGCCTAATGTAGTAGGTGTCCTGCAGGTTCAAGTAGCACAGCCTCCCCTATCACCCAAGCTGGGTACTCAAGGTGTACCTACTGTGTGGGCTGAGTACACCCTTCTCTTGTAGTTCAGCCTTGATTGCTATTGATAGGTCAATGGGAGGGATTTGTCCAGGCCAGTCAGGTGCAAGGACTCGCTGTGGCCACTGACCACCAACCTCCACCTTCCACGGAGGAATAGCTGTGCAGCGGCAGGAGAGTGGTGCTCCATTGGGTGCACAGGTGATGGGGTTTCCCAGGAGGTGCAGGCCCATCTTATGTTTTGCCCAGGGTGACCCTGTATGAGATATAAAGCAATCTGAGGTGGCTGCTACTTGTTCTGGGCTTGGAGATTCCCAGGTGAAACTAAGCTGTAAATCTAGGCTGGCTGCTGCTACTGCTGGGCCTGGGGTCTCTCAGCAACAGTTATGGGGACTGTGGACTGACTGAGGCTGGGGGTTGTTTGTTTGAGAGGATTTAGGAAGTTGTGGAGCATGAGCCAAGACCAGCCATTTATATGGAACTGTTACTGTTAAACGTTTAGGTGGGCTGGTAAGTTTGGTGGGACGGAGTCCTAGGGGATCTCCAAAGCAGGACAAACAGTGTTAGTCAGGTTAATGGAGTCTCACCTATGGCACCAGCCTGCCGACTCTGCGGGGTGAGGGTTCAGAAAGGGGACAGTAGCCTCTGTCTGCCTTTCTGTCTGAGAGAAAGCTGTCCCCCCAGTTCTCTCTTGATGCCAGACACTTCATTTTCTCCCTGTGTGCCACTGGTGTCTTTCAAGCTGCTACACTGGTGCTGGAGCTCAGAAGGAGTGAGTCTGAGTAAGTCTGTGCACGGGTCCTTTAAAAGGGCTGCTTTTACTCCACAAGTTTCTTTCACCGACTCAATCCCTGCTGGGTTTTGCAGCCAGGAGTTATGGGGACTTATCTACCTGGCACTGGAACTCTGGGCTGGGGGCCCTGGTGTGGGACTGGGACTCCTCACTCCCAAGATATCCCTCCCAAATTTTTATCCACCACACGTGGGTGTAGGACCCACCTGTTCTGTGTCTGCACCTCTCCTACCAGTCTGGATGGATGTGGTTTCTTTAATTACCTAGTTGTCAGACTTCCATTCAACTCAATTTCTTGTGGTTCTGGGTGATGGTTGTTCTATAGTTTAGGTGTGATTTTGATGTCGTTGTGCAAGGAGGTGAGCTGTGCTTACCTATTCTGCCATCGTGATCGAAAGCTTTCCTTAACATTTTAATGTTACTTATCTACATTGGCAGCATGGTACATAAATACTAAGTTTATACATATACACTAGGAAAACATTTTTAGGTAGCTGTGTTAGCATTTGAAATTTCTTGTTTTGAACATTTGTATATTGAAGACAATTTTGTAGTTGGTGTTTATATTTGTTTTCTACATTGATTCTCTTCACTGAAAATGTTGAAAGAACCAGTAACGATTAAGTGAAATTTCTACCTTTTTATTAGTAAAATTAAATTTATTCACCCTTTGAACATGCCTGTTTGAGACAAATTCCACGCGGTGCTACTTCACAGCAGCTCTGTGTGATAAAACTGCTGTTATGAAGGAAATGCCTGCATCTGTGCTACTTCTAGTAGGTACTTGAAATGTGGTTCTTGACACAGACTGAATTTCTAATTTTATTTAATCTTAATTGATTTATACTGCAATAGCCACATGTGGTTATTGGCTACTGAATAGGCAGAGCAGGTTTCGAGGTTTGCTCAGCATAGCTTGAGAGGAGGTTTGGTTGCGCTGTGCCTTGGTGGCAGCTGTCCCATGTTAGAGGCCTTTGTTCCCACGGATGGCATGTCCTCTGCCATCCCTTGCTTTGGTACTCTCATACAGGCTTGGGTAAGAATGTGTGATGTCAGGAAAGGATATGGCTCTGTGTACATACCCACCCATGTCCTCAGACAGCCTGCTCTAATGTGTGTACTATGTTTTTCAGGTATTCTCAACCTCTAGCTTTGTCCTGCCTCCTTTCTGGCAGGATATAAGTATTGTCACATCAACGTCCCTGTCTCTAACTCTGCCTGCCTTCTTCCTGCCCCTCCTCTTTAGTGCACTGTTCCCCCACTTCTGTCGCTTCAGCTGAGACCACAGTCAATGGCTTCCCTAAGAAAACAGGCTCCTGAATATGCTTCAGGGACCTCCAGGATCATTTGTCTCCCCAGCTTCACCTTTGCTCCCACCCCTCAGCCCCAAAATCACTACAGTAAATACTGTGAACTGCTGCTGGGCCTGCCAGCCCCTGGGACTTGGCAGCTCCTTAGTTTACATCTTCCTGAATTACGCTCTGTCATAGTTCATCGAAGGCTTGCTCCTTGTATTGGCTGACATGACTTTGCAGGAAGCCCAGCCAACCTGTCCAGGATGGTCAGGAATCCTTCCTGGGTGTCCAGTCCCTGTGGTATCCAGTCTGTTCCCATGTTGAATCTGTGAAGCCAAGCCATGCTTGGAAGGACCCTGAGCACTCGCCGTACAATTGGTGACTGCATTTGGTGAATGAGCAACATGAATAAGTTCATCATTAAACCTAAATCTTAGCTGGTTTCTGCTTGTGCACACTTCTTTAAATCCTAAGTGTGATAAATTAACAAATTTTACAGAGAATCCGACTGCGTGAACTTCATTCCTCAGATTTTTTATTGATTGCTAAATTTCATCAACTCCATATTTTTCTTTTTACAAAATACTATATTCTTGTTCAGGGGCTATTAAACCATTCACTTAGGGCCCATTGTATTTTAATCATCGATTATAGTTGACTGAGTTCTAACTAAGAAAAGTGAAAATACAGATAGGATTGCCTTTGTTATGAGTAAATTTGTAGAGGACTTCATATGATGTTTAAAAAAGTTTTTGTACAATTACTGTAAATGATGAAAGCAGAAACAATATTTACATTTATAGATAACAGCTGATAAAAATCATTTGTTTTCTAAAGCTAGTTTTCAGAGGAATAACTCAATGACATTCAGTTTGTTCATTACTGTTCTCTTCAGTATATATAGTGCACATGTCTGCCCTCTAGCTTGCATTTTCTTGTTGTCCTACATTCAGGTACAGATACATTCATTCCATGTCCCCACCTTCCTATAAAATCAGCACAAGAAGGTCATAAAAGAAGATCACCAAAATGCTTTATGCACTAGCTAATTTTAACAGGAAAGAATTAAATGGTGCTAACTACAAAGAGATTCTGCCACATGGTCACCATTATAGATGATAAGTCTTTGGAATTGGAAAATCTATGGCAGAGGCATTCCTAAGCTGTTAATGAGCTATGCATCTCTCTGATTACCACAAGAATTACATGGTAAATGTAATTCTGTCTCATAGTAAAATTGACCAATTAATTTTATATTAATTGAAATTGGGACATTAGATGTTCATTGGAGACCACACTTTTTTGGCTTCGTCCTCAATGTCAGCACATGTCAAATTCTAATATGGGTGTGGGTGGGAAGGAGAGCAGGACATGATCCTCTGAGTGCTTCAGTTGGCAGAAGTCCTCTGCCCCTCAGTCCTGAAATTTACTCTTTAGCTCCTCATCCAAAGCATAATTAACTCAGTTAAACTACACAAGCTTGATTATTGTTCTTACTCCATGGAAAACTGGAAGCTATAATCTGGGAGATTAGGCAAAGCAAGCTGTGAATGTTGATAGCTGACACTGACTTTGAAGAAGTAAAGAGTGACTAAAAAAGCAGCCACAGAGGGTTAGAAACTATAGTTGGAATAGTAATAATAAAATTTATGGATGTTCAGTGAAAAGTTTGAAATTCAGTTCTTTTTCTTTAAGAACTGAAGGAATTATAAACATACTTAAAATTATTTTTATCAAAGAGGATTAAAAGAGATTTGAACTTCTCTCCTGAATGCTGTATTTTTTGACATTGCTATATATATATATGAAATATCATTGTACCTACCGCCTTAGAATATGCATTGCACTAAAATAATTGTTCAGTATGCATGTTGTGTATTTTTCTGTATAATAAGAGACTTTATGTGCACTTGAAAGGATTTATCCTTCTATACTTTAAAAAGGATAATTTTTCTTGATTAAACTGGATAACTACATACAATAAATGCTGTGAAAAAAAATCTTTCCTGTAAATGGTGAAAGTGTCTTTCCTGTAAATTGACTTAGTTTGAAATTTCCATAAAGTAAATGAGGACATCTTTATCCATTCCAAGGAGAAAACCAAAGAGAAGTTTTAGAGGAAGCTATTTATGCAAAATTAATGTCAGGAAAGGCTAAAATTACTTGGGAATTTTTACCTATCTTCAGACTTTCAGAATAGTAGAATGCATTTTCTTCTGTAAAATGTCACACATGGTGGTTAAAACTTAATATTTCCTCAAAATGCCTAAGGACCCAATAGAGTTTACTGAGGTATTGGTATAATCACCCAGAAGACCTTTTAGAGAGGCAAGATAAGAATTCAAGTCACCTGGTGTGGTCGTGGCCAAGCCTGAGATTCATTATAGGATGCTACAACATTATTGTTTTGTTTTTTATCTTAAAAGTTTTTTTTATAATAAACCTTCTGATTTTATCAGGCAGTCTAGTACTATTTGCCTAGATATTTGTTTTTACTTATTTTGGAGAAATAAAACAAAAAATGTGTGCTTTTACATAATTGATGTACCTGTAAGTGAAAATTTGTTTGGTATGGATTGTCCGTATATCTCTGAAGATGAAGATTAATTAATTTGCTGGGTTTTGCTGACTATACTTAAGGATTTACACATTCCTTAAATAATCCTAACATTTTCAAGGTTAGAATTTATATTTGGGTGCACAGTTCACAAACTATTTAGGTTGTATCTTGTAAGTCTACACTATTCAATATAGTGGCCAACGGTCACATGTGGCTATTTAAATACACTTAAAATGTTAGTTCCAAAATCACACCAGTCATGTTGTACATTCTCAGTTGCCACGCAGAGCTACTGGTTACCATGCTGGGCAGTGCAGATATGTGTGGAACATTCCCATCATTATAGAAAGCTCTCTTTAGTCAGCACTTGGCTGACCATTGCCACTACCTCCTCTCTATGTGTAAGTGTCTTAAAAAGTTGGAGATGATACATACACCATAATTTTCCCTGCACTTGCCCTGTCCCTGCCCTGCTGTCACGTCTCTAAGCAACAAAGCTAACTTCATGATAAGTGTTCACACCAACTTGAGAGTTAGAAATTGAGCCCCAAGAACCAGGTGGCTAAGCTGGCTTCAACAGACACAGGATACTTGGGGGCGGGCCAAAGCAATTATTTTTTACAGTCTCAACAATTAGTTGAATAAACTGATTGCCCTTATCATTTTCCTGAGTGTAGTAGGGATTCATAGACTCTTCAGAATTATGAATCCCATTTATTTATCTAGATTGCTGACTCCCTCTCTTGTTCAGTATCCTTTTCTGGTTATATTTCCAAGTGAAGTTTGTTCTCATGATGAACTGAAAAGGCTAATTTTTAATATTCATAGGCTTTCAGTATGCCTCAGGATAATTTGAGTATGTTTGGGATTAAACAGGCACAGAAATGACTCTTTCATTGTGAATTACTGGTTATAACTCTCTTTCAACTGAGGCACACATCTCACTAATGCTGAGAGTACTCATTCCCTATTGGATAGATGGGAAAACAGCAAACATCATGAGCTCACCTGGACCTGAAAGCCACATGGACTCTGTCTAACATTATGGTCTGGCTTGTGGTCTGATTTTAGAACAAAAAATTTTGAAAGATGCCTCCATGTTGATCTTCAAAAATGTTCCTGTGTTATTTTTTTAGGATCTAAAAAGTGGTGTAATGTTCTCATTGACATTATTTCATTCAGTAACGAAGGCAATCTAGATTATAACACTGCCAATTTTCCTTTATCAGACTTCACAAAGCTGTTTTAATTTTGAAGAAAAAAAGGCAACATGTACACATTTAAAAATTATTCCTAAATTTGTTCTAATTTGGAGAAGATCCTCTTCCCTCCAGCCTGGAGACTATCTTACTTATAAGGAGTTAATAAAATTGTCATGAAACAAATTAATTTATATTTTCAAGTCACGAATCCCAGCCTCTTCCCAGTAGCTACATTTTCTTTACTATTGGATTAGCTATTCACTTATTTCATTCAGAATTTTCTGAGTGATTTTTCTTCATCTCTAAGAGGCTCCAGGAATATGTTTGGCTGCTTAGTGATGCCACTGCTAGTGAAAAAGCCAGGTGCTTACTAGACATTGAAGCACACTCATTATCTTTCCTATAATCTGCTCCCTTGTGTTCACAGAAACTCAGAACTTAAGTAGATCCTGGTTGCAATGAGGAGAATCATCATTAGTCCTTTTGACGTCTGACATCGGACTAATTTTGTTATGCATATTGTTTTCAACTGCTTTTTCACACACTAGCCAGCATTCAAATGTCTGTCTTCTTTCTATGGACATAATCTAGTTCATGCTTGAGCTATTAGCAATCTTAGAAGTTGAAAGGAAATGCTTATAGCAAATTGCTCAGTAAGATCAATTGTTGCTTTCCAGGGATCATTTGCAATAATAAAAGGGAATTTGATGGGAGTTATTTGAGACAAAACCCTCCCAGTTTTTACAACCTCTGGAATGAATTTTCCAGGCTGCTATGTCCTGCCTCACCTGCGGCCCCACAGACTGACATATCTCCAAAGCTCACTGCACTTCCTGGCTTTCCAGTCTGTGCTTCTGTGGAGTGTCTTGGCCCCTTGTTTCTTGGGCAGACTTCTCTACGGAGCTTACCACTGTCACTTCTTGTGAGCCTTTCCTGATATTTCATGCGTGATGTTTCTCCTTTGTGCTCCCATAGCTTCTCTATGCCCCATCACCCAAACAGTATTTATTTTCTCCTCCAGTAGATTCTGAGACCCTTGAGGCAGAGATGATATCTTCTATCAATTTATTCTTGGTAGCTAGCATAACATCTAATATATAACAGGTCCTTTGTAAGTCTAATGGTAAGGGAGGCCTACGAATGGAACCATTGTATTGATGGAGGTAGTAACATCTAGTTTCTGCAAGTGCTCAAGTAAACACCTAAACCCCTGTCAGATCCAATGAGTGAGATTCTGTATTTGGTAGGATATTGTCCTACATGGCCTTTAAATTTTCTGATTCTGAGTTGTCACTGCTTGGTTTTCACTACATATTTTTTTCCCCAAGTTCCCAAATGTCTTCATTGAATCTGTCATATGTTATGAATTCTGTTTCTGGGTAGTGTAGGAACTACTGTCCTAGTGCTTTTTTCTGTGTATGAGCAATTGAGCTCAGTGGGATGATGATATTTTATTTTATAACTCATTAATATTTGTGATCCTGTGTACCCAAATACTCACTGCCAGCTGTCAGTTACCATTGGGGTGGATTCCACAGAGCATCGGAATCTCCTTTTCTGCTATAGTAGTTAGTCCTGTGCCAAGAATCAGGGGAGCATGATGAATCCAGTAGCAGACGGGAACCACATGCTCGGCCTGGTATGTGTACCAAACCATGCCTTTTTTTCTGCAAAGAAAGAATTAACTTAAATGTTGCTTTGGCTAATGCAAAGCATCGAAGTTAAATTAAATACAATTAAACTAAATACAATATATGAAATTCTAAGAGGTTACCCATAAAATGGAAAGCAGTTTCATTCCTATGGAGTATAAATCTAGCTGCATGTGTGGTGTCTAAGATCATATACTTAATGTGAACTCCCCTAACACATAGTGTGATACTTAAAAAAATACATCAGTTTCCCACAGCAGATGAGAAACATTTATGTGAACCATTCTTAAGTAGTAAACAACCTGAAAAATGTTTGGTTTACTACTAATTTTCAGTTGGTCAGTACTTACCACATCCTGTGACATTCTTCAATCATTCATTGAGCTTTTACTATGCATTGGTAATGGGAAAAGGTCCCTGCTCACAAGCACATCACTGACTAGATAAATAGATGTCCGAGTGCAATGATTTATTTACATGTGGCTGTTGGCCAGGTCTGTGCTGTATGCTTTCTCTTCAGCAAAACTCTGGAGGAAGGCCTGCTGTCCTGGAGGGTAAGTCATTTAGTTTAATCCTGAGAGGATAAGCTTTGGCATCTGGGATTGTCAGCATTTATTATTAAAGGGATCTGTTAAGATGGAATTAAAATTAGCTTGTACAGGAAGAACATGGGAACCATCAGTGAGATACATGCTTCTGTTCTGGAAATAAATGGGAAAAACCACTATGTGGTCAACTTTCTCTCAAAAGTAAAAGCAACCATGTCCCTGATGATGTCTAAGATGCCAGAGAGCTGTACAATCTCAGGGCTGTTGGGGATAGATTATTAACTGTCAGGTCCTCCCAGCTCTGAACTGGTGCCTTCATTATTCAGCAGGCATTTATTTGAGACCTTGCAATGTTCTGGGTTCTGTGAGAGGCCCTGGGTATAGTTAGGTGAACCTAAAGGGGAAGTGTTTTGTCTTCACAGAGCTTAGAGCCTTCTAGTTGGTGACTAAGGTCAGGAACAGGTCTAGAGGAGCACAAAGCCTCCTTGTTGGTGATAGAGAATTTAGTGTCTGTTGAACAGACTTCCTGACAGCAAGGTAGGTATTTTTCACACACGCCACATGCACATTCATTTTTGCACTTGACTGCACAACGCTTTGAGGTAGACACATGCGGTAGACATTTCTCTCTCTCTTTTTTTAAGTGGGAGAGAACCATCTATGACCACTAAACCTTACTTTGTGGGGATTCCCTCATTTTATGTGGCTGGAGGGGAGCCAGCGTCCCACCTCTGACCAGAACAGCCCAGTTGGGCACTTTGAGAACTGGAGGGAATGCCTCTGAGAAAGAACTATTTGAGGAATTAGGGAATATAATTTTGAGTCTGGAGCCAATTACATAGACCTATATTGACTTAACTTTATTTGCTTTGTATAAATTAAATTGTAATGTTATGGTCCCTAACTACGTGAGTCTTCTTCATGATGTTTACATAGTCACAAAAATTTTATTTTGAGAGAATTCTGCTTTGTAAAGGACCAGCCCAAACATTCAAAAGGAAAACCCACAGATAGTTATTGAGTACCTTCTATGTGCTAGGCAGGTCCTGATATAGCAGTAAACCAAACAGACAATACTCCTGCCCCCATGAAATGTATTCCAGTATAAAAAGATAGAAACAGAACCAAATACATCACATTCCAGGTAGTATTAAGTGATGAGAAGAAAAATCAAGCAATGGAGAAAGGAGCGTGTAGTGGTTCACACTTTAAAAAACTTGTAGTGTCCATATTTTAAATAAACTTGTCAAGAAAGCTTCTATGATAAAATGGTATTTAGCAGACAGTATAGGAAATGAGGGAGCAAATTCTACATTTTGGGGTGAAAGTCATTTCAGAGAGAATGAAGAGGTTGTGCATAGGCTGTGAGGCAGGAATGTGTTCAATGTATTTGAGGAACAGTAAGGTGATCACAGTGGCAGAATAGAATGAGCAAGAAATGGAATGGCAGGGGGTATGTTTCCCAGAGAAATAACAGGGTCTGGTAAGCAAGGAGGGGGAGTTCAGACTTTATTCTAACTGACATGAACTGACTGGACCTTAGGCAAAGATCATACCAGCTGCTGAGTTCAGCAGACTATAGGCCAATGAGAAAGCTACTGCAGTTAGGAGACTAACGGGAGGGATTAGTGGTTGTATCGGGATATATTCTGAAGGTAAGGCTCACAGGATTAGCTAAGGAATTGGACAGTGGGTGATAGAGAAAGAAGCAAAGATAACTAGGTGGGTTTGGTCTGAGCATTTTTTGAGGTGGAGTTAGTTACAGTTTTACATAGAGGAAGACCAAGAAGTAAACACAAGGAAGAGAATGTTAGCCCTGAATCTTATCTATTTCCTTTGCTCAATACCAGAGGAACTTGAAATTTGAAAGGATCCATATCTCTGAATGTAAACGTAAATATTAACGATTGCCTAATGTCCGAGAGTATTTAGGTCTGTGAAGTTGTCCTTAGCTTCCCATCACTGGCAGGGTTTCTGATCACACAGTACGTTGGATCCATGCAGCTTCTGTGGGTGTATTCCAGGCTTGTAGTGTAGCTCTCATGATGGGCAAGTTTCTGCCAGTGGGCACTTTCCACACCAGCCCGAGGGCTCTACATGCCTAGCAAGATGCTGCATCCCAATAGTAAGCAGAGTTGTTTTGGGCTTTCCCCCAGCTAGCTATCCCCCATTATTGGGCCGGGGGGGGGGGGCGGGGGAAGAGTGTTCTTGCCACGAGTTGCTTTTTCCCGTTTGGGTGGAGTGACTGACACAGTCTCTGGTCTCAATTCTTTGGTGTTGGGTGACCCTGCCACCTCTCTCATGTTCATTCTGGGAACAGTCTGTAAACACCACCAAGCTGATACAATTTGGCCCAATTATTCAGCAGCATTTTCTCCGAGATTGTCTCCAAAAGCATAAAGACAAAGCCTTATTTGAGAAGAGTTGGGGAAAACAATAGCATCTATGTTCTTTACAAGAACCTGTTTGAACAGCAAACTAAACTTGTGTGGGTGTACATTGAAAAGGCTTTCTCAAGAGTAGGAAACAAAATGTAATTCTCCTTTGCCAGGCTTTTTCTGTGGAAATTCCCTGCTCTTTAACAAAGCATAGTATGCACCCTGAAGTGTGTAGCTGTGGAAGCATCTACAGTCATTTCAGCATCTCTGACATGCTGTAATCTAAAAGAACCCATTATCACACAGATGGGGAAAGTAAGGCAGATAGCATCAGTGGTTTCAACTGCAAACCTAGAGTTTTAATCTGCCTCCCATTGTTTCCATTGAACTATTAATATTTTCTTTAATGAGAGGAGGGGGGCTGTAAGTGATAGAAGATGATAAGCTGTTGGTGAAATGAAATAGGATGGTGGAAAGCTGCAGGGGAAAATGGATTTGTCAAAACACATTAATTTTTAAATAAAGTAATAATAATTGTATCTCATAGTCTGAAAGTGTACCATCCGATACAGTAGTCGATAGCCTCATGTGACTATTTAAGTTTAAATGGAATCAATTAAAAATACTGTTGCCCTAGCCACATTCATGTGCCCAGTAGCCATTTGTGGTTCATGGCTACTGTATTGTCAGATATGGAACATTTCCTTCAGCATAGAACATCATATTGGACAGTACTGGTCTAGAGTATAAAATAAGAACAATCTATGATAAATTGTCATACATTTCACACATTGCCATCCAGCTCAGGGCCTTAAGGTAGGAATGTGCTGAGAGGCTGAAAGAAAATCTCCAGTCTTCTGAAAAATGGGAGGGAAGGGGCTCATTTTTGTATCCTTCGGTTTGCACCTTTATCCTGCTTGTAACTCAGGTGGAAGACAGTTAAGAGTTACCATGTAGTAACATGCTTGCTTCTTTCCACGATGCTTAAATAGAAACATAACCATTTTAGTAAGAAAGTGTCATATTTTTCGGACTGTAAGATGCACTTTCTTTTCCCCAAATTTGGGAGGAATAATGGTTGTTAATGCTGCTGTTGAGTTCTGTTTACATTTACATTGGTGAAATATTATGTTATTTATGTTATTAAATATTTTGCCACATTTTTTGCTTCAAATTTTTTCCCCCTATTTTCCTCCTCTAAAACCTAGATGTGTCTTATGGTCTGAAAAATACAGGTAATGGAGTAGTTTAAATTAATGAGGCCATAAATATACAAAGCAGAACGGGGGGAATTTTTAAAGTTCTACATGTATTGTGTGATCCAACTCTCAATAACAGCTAACCAGATAGACGGATCTTTTCTTAACTTGATTGTGGATTACCAACATGTTATTTATCAGTTACATTTAAATAGAGTCAATCATTTTCTCTTCTGGTGTGAAGAGTAGACAAAGGGTAGTTA